>JAQGBS010004429.1:0-10319 GCA_034698545.1 Acrobeloides obliquus
GCATGATTTTACCCCTACTAGGGTCATTTTTGTAAAAATAAATTTTTTTTCGAGATCCGGCTATAAAGTACACCCCCTCCCTTTAAGGGGGCGCACACCCAGTACGCTTCTCGGAAAAATTTTTTCTTCAAATTGGCTGATTTTTGGTACTCGGAGTTTTCGGGTACGAGAAATCGATTGGCGAAGCCCCGAATTCCAGAAAAATTTTCATGACTCCCTATCGGGGCAGTGGTGAAAACATGTAACATGTTTTCAAAAACTTGTTACATATTTTCACTACTGTCTCGATAAGGGGCCATGAAAATTTTTTCGGAACTCGGAACTTGCGTCAATCGATTTTTCATGCCCGAAAACCCCTGAGTACCAAAAATCAGCTAATTTGGAGAAAAAATTTTTTGAGATCCGGCCTTGATATGCACCCCTCCCCCTTTTTAAGGGGAAAAGTCACGACTATTACTTCTAATGGGTGCTCCTGTTAAATACCGTTAGAAAAATCCAGACTCTCTCCTCCCCTCTAACGATAAAGTAATTTATGGATGGCATAAAAATATATAAAAAATAAATTTTAACCAAAATATAGGACTGACTGAAATTTTCATACCAAAATAAAATGTAAACATTTCTAAGTTCAAATACAAATTTTTTGACTCTTTTCCGATTATGTTTACGTCTAAATTGCAGCTGTAACTTTGTATTTAATAAATTGTGTATCATAGATTCATAGACACAATCATTCGTGTTATATAGTTCGGCTCGGTAATTAATAAATCATTTCGCTGCCGGCCTTGCCCTACTCGCGCAAAAATGAAACGTGCCTTGAGACAAAGCTCTGCTTATTCTTCCTACCCCTACAGTTTAATGTAATGTTTTCTCAGATTTTAGTACGTGAAAATTTATTAATTGCCATAAAATTTTGTATGTTGTACAAGAACACAACCGTAATTTTTTACGTAGGCAAGTCTATTATCGAGTTTATCGCCACAATATGAGATTTGGATATACAGTAGGGTCATAGAAATGGACTAGCAGAACGAGACGCCTTGGAATAAAGAATAAGAGCTTATTCTTTATGCCAAGATGCTGAAGGCGCGTCTTCCTTTAGCTAGAGGCAGGGCCTCTCTAATCAAGATTGCCCTCATGATTGAAATGATATATATCGTGGGGGTACTCCACCAAAAGCATTATATATGGGGTGGGGTATAGGGCCCTTACAAAATTTCTGAATAATCAATTTGACATAAAACTCCTTTTTGAGCCAAGATGCTAGTCGATATAGGGTCAAGAAAAAATTTTCAGTCATCGGAAGTGCGTTTTTTGGATTCTCGCATCGAAAAACTCATATAGGGTTTTTTAAGAAGATTTTATGAAAACACTTTTTCGGGAAAATAGCCCTATCATTTGCGGCAGTTAATGTTTAGTGGCACTAGACTCTTTTTGTTATGTACTCTCTTATCTTTGCATAACATTCAATGTCACATTTTTGTTTGCCCTTTCTAAGTGTTTTCGACTATAGGAATGTGTTGCTGCTCATTTGTTCTTATGTAGACTTTTCACATGAGTCAGGGTAAATGATCGAAAGATTTGAGTGTAGCTTGATCTTTGATAATATTTTATAAGGCACAAAAACAAGGGTGCTAGTCGAGAATAGGTATCCAATGAAACTTTGGCTTAGGCTTTTTAGACTTATGCTTTAGGCTTACCCTTTAGGCTTAGGCTTAAAGCTTAAGCCTAAATTTTATTAGATACATAAAACTTTCATTGGATACATATACATAAAGTTTCATTGGATATCTATTCTCGACTAGCACCAAAACAAGACAAAAAACACAAAATCTATTTATACACATTGTGCATACATAAAAATATATACAGCTCTCATTTTTTGAAGCTCGGATTATTACCATGCCGAGAACGTGGAAATACAGGTAATATGAAGTTGGGCAAAAGTTTTCGGACCCGACCGGGACTCAAACCCGGACCTCATGGCTACCGTCCAAGTTCACTATCATTGTGCTACCGAGATCTACAACTGATGCCGTTAATTGGTAAATACTTGTGTATTTTACAAAAAAATTTTTGTTTAAAAAAAAATACACCGTCAAGTATTTACTAATTAAATGGAATCAGTTGTAGGTCTCGGTAGCACAATGGTAGTGCACTTTGACGGTATTCAGGAGATCAGGGTTCGTGTTCCGGTCGGGTACGAAAACTTTTGTCCAACTTCATATTACCTAAAAATATATAATTGCATATTTTTAAAATTTCAACGAATTATAAATATCTATATGTTTAAAATTGAATTTTTGTTCATTTTCTTTGTTCTTTATGTCTTTTGTATATTTGACTTTTTCAAATAATACCCCTATAAAAAATAAATTTTAAAAAAGGCTATAAAATCTCACTTTTCCACTCATCGGAACTTAATTTCATCTTATCTATACACTTTATAGATGACATAGTAGAAGAATGAAGAAAATCTTTGCTCTTTATATCCTTCCATGAAACATAAGTATGTTTTAAAGCCTGTTCAGAAGATATTCTTTGTTCAGGATCGATTCTCAACATTTTGGATAACAAGTCACGACCATTTTTGGCTAAAAATCATAAATGTTGAAAGTTTAACTACAACAAGGCCAATTTCAGGACCAATTGCCAACGTTGCCCTATACCCCCTAATACTATTCTTAGAGGCACACCCTGAGCTGCAAAATGTTTTATCGTCGACATCTTGTTTTCGAGAGCCTCTTATTTAGTGATTCATAAAACATCCTTATTCTTACCATTACAAAACTTCTTATCACTCTCTGGAAAGTCACAATCCGCAAAAAGGTGCGTCCACGGGATTGGTTCAAATTTAGGTAAACTATTCAAATGCTTTCGAACCACGTCATCTAATTTCATAGTAAAATTATCTGTAGGAGTGCCAAAAATTTTGATGATTTGAATATATTGGTCATAGCGATCTTTACTCTTGCACAAAATACTCCCGGTGACTAATTCTGCGAAAACACACCCAATAGACCAGACATCAACTAAAATGCAGACTTATAGAGTTTAAAGCCATTAGTCAGTGTGTCACACCTCATGATGATGAATTTGATGTGCTTATTGAACATTGAACTTTTACATGGACTTTTTTGTAAAAAAATTAAAAATTTTTAAAGTTAAAATAAATTGTAAAAATTTAAAAACCCTTTGTCGGATCCATATACATACCCAGGTTTTTTCCAACCTTGTACCGCATAAAGACGGACTCAAAGGATGGCCTTTTGATTTTTCTATCTTCAATTTTCCATGTGGGTAAGGTGAGCAGTATTTCCCCACCAGTACGCCACATCCAATATCACTCCCCACTCCAGAATATGGTACATATCCTACCTTTATAATCACATTGCTGGCTCAAAATCATTTCCGGTGCTTGATAATATCTTTGGTTGTTATAAATCGACCTTTGATTAGTACTTTCAACCGAGTTAGCCGATCCTAAGTCTACTACTTTAACTTGAAATTTCCTATCAATCATTATATTATCAGGAGTGATATCCTATAAACACATATTTTTTATACATTTTTTAACCTTAATTACTTTGTGGACAATGCCATTTTGATGCAGATAATTGACCGCACATAGAAGTTGATATATTATGTACGACAATTGGCGGGCCCCATATGGAGATTGAAATTGTCTATGGCGATCAAGGATTAAAGATCGCAAGGAGTAGTCTACATATTCTAGGACTATATAAATATCAATAAATTCTTTGAGATTTTCTTGAGGGGTATAAATACCAATAAGACTAACTATCTAAATTTTAGTTTATGACTCGCGATAATCCTGTTTATACATGAACAGACCCCAGGTTTCAGCTAGGGGAGGAGGTTGTAAGTCGGGGTTAGGGAAGGGACATAGAATGTGGATCGAAAGGTCGACATATTAAGGATTAATAGTCAAAAAGTCAGTTGCTTGGAGCAGCATATTTATGTGTAATCTTTTTTTGGTCGCCAACTTTTCGACCCCATCGAGAGGGGGGGGGAGCAAATGAGGGTTGTGGGTTTTTTTAAATTCCACCTGGGGTGCTGCTCATGTATGATCTTATTAGGGGGCTTAAACTGACCCCTAAATATATCTTTTAAAGATTTGCGGTATTTAAAAAAATTTACATTTCTATGCTTTATGTTTTTCAATAATTCCATTTCTCTGTAAGTCCTCTTTGCTTGTTCTGTGTTTACAAATGGATACCTCAGTCGCTTGATTGCTATTTTTTCTTTTGATAAACAATTTGTTGCTTTACTAAAAATCAATATATATATGCTCTCCAAAAAATCTGAAATCTGCTTTAAACCCTGAAGCGCTGTCCTACTTTCTTCTAAAAACAATTTCAATTCTCTAGCCTTCAAAATTGATTTTACAAACTAAAAGACAGCCGACAAACTATGCTCAAATACTATATAAAGATACGGAAAACTTACAATACAACGCCATGAGATCCACCTCCAATAATAGTTTCTGCTTCATATATTAAAGGCACTTGAAATGTACAACTATTAATTTCGTAAGCTTTAAAACTTCTATAACTATAGTCTATCATTATTACTATAATAAAAAATCCAATTCAAATTGTCTGGCTTTTATAGAGTATTTATAAGTAGGACGGCCCTTAAAGGAGTGTGAGCCATGAAAGGCAAGTGAAATATAAAATGCACGTGATTGATAAGAAATTAGCCATCGAAATTTGCAAGTATTTTCCGATTTCGGTACCAAAAAAAGTTTTATCAACTATGAGACATAAAGTTTGTATTTGTTCAAACGTTCAAGCGCTGTTAAAGTGTTCAAGCGCTATTAAGAATAAAATGGAATTGCATTGTGCAAAATATGTTACGCAGTACATACCCAGAGTTCCATCTCCTTCCCCACACCCCAGTAGTGTAGGCAAAGGTATGCTCAGGGTACGTTCCCCGCTGTACACTTTTGTATGCATTGACCAAGACTTACAAGGGGTATGGCCAGAAGTATGACAAATAGATTTTCAAAATTCCGCTATATTCGTGTTCAGTACCATTGACTTTGTGGGAGAAATGTTCACCTTTTTATCCAATGGAATTTCTATAGCCCAGTATGAGCACACAATGTACAGGGTGTTTCAGATGAAACCTACCTATTTTATTTTGACATAGCTTTTTTCTAGAAAAGTACTCTGAATTTCCGACTTTTGGAAAATAACGAGCTAATTTTTCCATTTTATGAATGTTTTTTGTTTTTGAAAACCTTGAGTTTGGCCAAAAATTGCCCGCGCGGAGATTCGAACCCGCCCCTTTATGAGCAAAAAGCGAGAGCCATACCACTCGGCTATGAAGGTCGATCAGTCACACGTTTAAAATTTTCCGGTGAAACCGACCTTCATAGCCAAGTGGTATGGCTCTCGTTTTTTGCTCATAAAGAGGCGGGTTCGAATCCCAGTCTGGGCGAAAACTTTTTGCTCAAAATCAAGATGTTCAAAAACAAAAAAACATGCATAAAATGGACAAATTAGCTCGTTATTTTCCAAAAGTCGGAAATTCAGAATACTTTTCCAGAAAAAAGTTATGTCAAAATAAAATAAGTAGGTTTCACCTGAAACACCCTGTGTATTCCAAGAATGTAAAACCAAATTAAAAGATTAATAACTGGAATTTTGAAAATCCAACGTCACACTCTGACCATTCCCTTACTGGGTACACGCTGTGCACTGATGAACAATCATTGATTTAAATTGGTGCAGAATATTTCTGTTACTACAAAACTTTTATTGACAACACGAATTCCTTTCACAAGAAGCAATTATTAAGCTGTTTGTCATAAAAAAATGTTCGTTATCAGGGAGAGGCGCCTAAAAATTTTCTGAAAATTTTTTATCATATGAACATCTGGAATTCAAAAGCTCGCTATTAAACAGAAGCTACGTCAATGGTCTTTGGTGCGTTCTATAAATAATACTTTTTTGTGTTCAAGCTGATTGTGAACATTCTTCTGTATTAATTTTCAACACACCTCGTAAAAGGGGTGGAATTCCATCCCCACCCACGCCGCACTCTCCCAAAAGTAACGATAAAAAAAAGACATTTTTTGACCAAAAATCGTTAAAAGTGACTATTTTTTGCCAAAAATGCGATTTTTTAGCTAATTTTTAGCCATTTTCGCCCAAAAATTGCTTATTGTAAAAGAATATTTCGCAATTTCACAAATTCTTCCACCCCTATCTGTCGATGTGTGATTTTCAATCAAAAACAATTCTGTAGACCGTGCTTGAAACTTTACAAAAAGATTAAATTTAAAAAAATAAACTGGACACTGAGCTGCACCAGAGGTGTCCAATGATGTCGACCATATATGCACAAGGGGAGGTAGACTCCTAAGCCAAGTATCGCGCATCAACCGAAAATTTAAAGATTCATAGTGCATCAGGCGGGTGAGCTTACTTGATGCGCTATGAATCTTTTAAACATGCTTCATACCGCTTGTTTTGCTTTATAATCAAAATACCATTTTTAGGGTCGCCACAACCACGGCACAAGCTATTGTACGAAAGTACGACGGCCCCACAAGCTATCGTACGAAGTCATCGTAAAATTAACGTAAGGGTACGACGAAATCGCCACAAGTTGTCGTACGATCGTACGACGCAGTACGATGGCATCGTACGATAGCTTGTGGCCATTTTGTTCGTCGTACGAGTGTATTTTACACTCGTACAATAGCTTGTACAGTTGCTTGTGGAGACACGATAGCTTGTGGCGACCCTTATTGCTAAATTTATAGCTTTTTATTAAATTTTTCAAAAATAGCTAAAAAATTGTTCGTGATTATAAAATGTTGCTGATCTTTATTACATTAACCTGAATAATAAAATAAATAAAAGCATCAAAACATTTATTAAACATTTATATCATTCATCATGTGAAATCAATTTTTTTCCTTTATTGCTTTCAACGCCCACTGTCTTTGTTAAATTTAACAAGTACTACAAATTAAAAATTTTAATATTAAAAACAAGGACGTCCCATTTCAGGGGACAATTTGCACAAAAATTGTTTTTCAAGGGAACGAAAAATAGTTAATTAATTTTTTTAAATAGGTAAAAATTTAAAAAATCGGTATTTTTTGCTTTTGGCCGGCCAAAACATAAAGGGGCCATTAGGAAAAATTTTATTTTTTTCCATTTTAGGGGACAATTGCCCCCATTGCTTTCCCCTATCTACACCACTGATTAAAAAGTATTAGTTTAAAAGAAATTACGTATTTCAATAGTCTTGCTTAAGCTTTTGGGGAATACTTTTTTTATTATAAGGTCTCCCTTATGTTTTTGACCAAAAAATGTTGACAACTAGGGTCGGGATCTTGTATCTCCGTGAAAAATTCTGGGTACGGCACTAGTGGCTAGCCACCTCCCGGGAGATTGTTAAAAAAGCCAGCCACCTATCGCCTTAGGTGGCTAAACACATATATATTTTTTGTAAGTGTAAGGGTCTTTGATAAAACATAAATTTGTGTGATATATTACAATCATACATTTACAACCCCGGATTATCCGGGGGATAACGCACAAATTTTTGAAAATCATGACAAACGCCCCCTTTCCTTCACGAAAAAACATAATGGTCCCCCCTTATGATTTTCCAAAAATGACCAACTCTATAAATTTTCACTAAAAAATGACCAAAAATTTACATTTTTCATTATTTTTCGCCAAAATTTGTCAACTTCAGAGCATTTTCAGTTTTTGAGAAAATCATGACGCATCCATTTGGAAAACCATAACATATCAAATAGAATTATTCAGTCCCCTTGTAAATGTATGATTACAATAGTTAATTGACTGCTCTAGATCTATGCGTCCTAGATCTATGATACTTAAAATACTTTGATCAAAACGCAGAAATGTTTTATCAATATACAGGGTGTGTCAAAAGTTCGTAAGCACTTGAATTTTTCAATTAAAATATGTTCATTTACACATGAATCTTGTATTAAATCATTGAACATGTATTTTCAAATTGAAAAATTCAAGTGCTTACGAACTTTTGACACACCCTGTATTTATTGATGAAAATGATTATGGAAATTTATTATTGAACAATAAACCAAATGTGTTGTTTAATAAAGGCACTTAAATTTTTATGAGTTGTTTGTTCGGGAAATCACGAGCTCAGGATTTTGAAGAAAAATTTTAGAATAAAAAAAATTTTAAAGGGGTGCAGATCTGGGGTTATCTCAAAAAAATTTTCCTCGAATTTTTAAAAAATGACCTTTATGGGGGTAATTTTATGAGGAAAAACGGTTGCACTTATCGAAAAATCTCGAAAATACTTCCTTTATCCTAAAATAGTGAAAAAGATGGATATGGGTGAAAAGTTCGGGACAATCAAATAAAAAAATCATGCCTATTATATTTTCCACTATTCACGTTACGCTGATTTATATATAAACTTTATTTACACATACAGCAAACAATATAAAAAAATATTTTACATCATTATATTTTATTCCTCTTCTTCTTGGAAATCTTCTTCGTCGCTATCCAGCTGCAAGACTTCTTCGAAAAGATCTACAATCAGCTTCAATAGTTCATCTTTATCCAATTCTTCATTAGCTAAAGGCAATCCTGGTCCAAATTGCCTCTTTCTCTTAATCGTATCATCAACTATTCTTGCTTTCTACTGCTCGGCAACTGAGCCTTTTTAGACTTCTTCCTCATTCCACCTTTGGCTTTCTAGGGGCACTCATAAATTTTTTGGACTTTCCTTTCTATTGTGTCCCCGAACTTTTCACTCCCAATCCATCTTTTTCACTATGTTAAGATAAAGGAAGTACTTTCGAGATTTTTCGATGATCGCAATCTTTTTTTCGCATAAAATTACCCCATAAAGGCCATTTAAAAAAAATTGAAAAAAAATTTTCGAGAATAAGCCCGATCTGCACCCCTTTAACACATTCTAAATAATTAAAACTACTTATTTCCGTTATATTTATAGTAGCGGAAAAAAACTTCGATCAAGAAACTAGATCTTGACAAAAAATCAATATCTTAACTTATGGAAAAGCTTTCCAGACGCGATTTTTTTCGTTCTAGTTAACCAACTATGGTTCTGTTATTCTTTAAATGTGTTTTGAGAAAAAAAAGAAAATTTATTACGGCGAAAATTATTTACGTAAATTACGGGGTGCGGCATAATAAACCGGTCACCTGAGAATGTTCATTTTATCTATTATTTTGTTCATTCTTACATGCGATTCCATTAATTTTAAGTTTAATTCACCTGGTTCTATTTTTAGCTAAAAATGAAGACATTAAGACCCACGATGATTAGAGTGTACCAAAATGGAATTATTATTGCCCGAATTTCATTATAAGAGAAGAATGGCCCCCAAATTTACCCGATTGAACCCTCTTGATTATGCTGGTGGAGTATTCTGGAAGAAAAAGAATGCGAAAAACGGCACAAGGATGTTGAAAGTTTGAAGCGTGCATTGATCAAAGCCTTGGATGAAATAACTGTGAAAATGTTGAAAAATTGTTGATAATTTTCTCAAGCGGTTGAAAGCCTGTGTAGTAGCTAAGGGCGGTCATTTTGAATGGTTTTAAAAAATCCCTATAATAATGTGTGATCATCAACATTCTCATATGACCGGTTTATTCTGCCGCACCCTGTATTGATAAGGCAAAAGGTACGCAGTTCCAAAGGGCTGCGTGAAATAATTATTAATGTAAAAAAGTTTATGGAAATTATTTAGTGACCGATGAACCCAATAGTTGGTTTAATAGAGGATCTAAAAATAATAAATGGCCTAAAAATGTAAAAAATTACTTTGACTGGTTTTATTCTGAAAGGTGTTCATCATGTTTTGGACTTTAAGACTTGCTAGAATCAATATGATTAGGATAGCCAAAGTTACTAAGAAAATTAGAAACAAGAATAATACTTTAGTAAATTCTAAACAATTAAAACTACCCATTGACCTGATTACGTGTACAATAATCAAAATTCTGATTTAAAATAGAACCCTTTTTGTCATATTTATCCAGCTGTAAAAACATTTTCATTTTAACCATTCTATCTAGCCAAGGATTTTTAGCTGATCGATGAATATGCTCAAAAATTGCCTAGTGAGAGCACAAAGTATTTGTATTTATTTTTGACAAAAATCAATTTTCTAACCCCCTAAATGAATTTTCCGAAAAAGTGATGTTCTACAAAGTTGTTTAGCGTAAAATTCTGAATAACTTTATAAAATATTACTTTTTCCGGAAAATTCATTAGAGGGTTAAGAAATTAATTTTTGT
>JAQGBS010004430.1:0-10318 GCA_034698545.1 Acrobeloides obliquus
CCCACGACCCAGATTTCGGAAAAAATCTAAAGAGGTACCATTTAAATTTTCGCGGTAGTAGGAAGGCTATTCAGAGCCCCTCTATTGACCTGCCCCTAGATACAGCCCTTCTAACAAGGAAGCATTTTCAATTGTCAGTACGAAACCTATATTGAAACTTAGCTCAAAAAATTCACCATGGTCAACTTTATTTCTGAAATAATGGAATTTTCTGATATTGAGCACTCCTAGTGGGTCAAACAGCCTCAAAAAGTCTGAAAAATATATGAGTTTTTTTCATAAGCCACTAAGTAGAACCCGTTGCAAGTTGTACGTGTAGTATAGTGGATAGAGCGCTTGGTCGAAGCCATACCCCCCGCTGGTCCGAATCCCACCGGGGTCAAAATGTTTTTACCCATTTTTTAAAAATTCCACTAAGTTGTACAAAAATTATACAAAATGAATATGGAAAACTCGCAAAAAAGAAAATGGTAAAAATTTGTTAAAAATGGGCATAAAAATTTTGAATCCGGTGGGATTCGAACCAGCGAGGAGATATGAATCTTAGATCAAGCGCTCTATCCACTATACTACACGAACAACTTGCAATGGAGTCTACTTAGTGGCTTATGAAAAAAAACTCATATATTTTTCAGACTTTTTGAGGCTGTTTGACCCACTAGGAGTGCTCAATATCAGAAAATTTCATCATTTCAGAAATCAAGTCGACCATGGCGAATCTTTTGAACTAATTTTCAATATAGGTTTCGTACAATTGAAAATATTCCCTTGTTAGAATTTTGGAATAAATTAAGTGATAAACAGAAGAAATGTGAATAAAGAAGCTGGCTTCGCTGGGGATTGAAGTACAAAAATGAGATTGATGTTGTCGTCCTAGAGAACGCGCTTCTTATCCATTGGACTATCGACCCACTATCAGCTTATGATCTTCTAAGCATCCATGTTCCATATCTCTTTCGTCGATCAGCTCCTTTACTTGTGTAAAGAGAATTGTTTTCGATATGTAAGCTGTGTAAAAACTGGATCATGGGCATGCATGCATGCTTACAGACAGGAAGGCATACAGGCAAAAATCCAAAAATTCTTACAACCTTTAATTTCAGCGCTTGCATTTATTTATCTGGATCCGGCGTTGGCAAACAATAAGGTTGCCAACAGTCTGTCTTTCTCGTAAAGATCTTGAACAACCGCAAAATTTAGCATGACTCCAACAATAACGGTCAACAACCAGCTTTTAGAGTCACTGAAAAAATGTTCAGTGTCTCTTTTAAAAAACCAGTCCAGTAATTTACAACCATATGAAAAAATGATATATTTGGAAAGATCATGAAAAATGGGGCATTTTTTGTTTTTACGACATGTTCTGAATCGTTGTAGTTTTTGAGATAAGTGTGTTTGAAATTTGAATTTATGTACAAGCTCTTCGTTGTAATATACAAACTTTTTTGAATTTTTTGCAAAAAAAAAATCGATTTTTGCATCAATCTTTTAAATTTTCATAAAATGAACATTGTAGCAATTTGTACAACTAAATGAGACTTAATCGCTTTGCAAAGGAGTCTACTTAATGGCTTATAAAAAGAACTCATATAATTTTCAGACTTTCTAGAGCTGTTTGACCCACTAGGAGTGCTCAAAATCAAACAATTTCATCATTTCAGAAATCAAGTCGATCATGACGAATCTTTTGAGCTAATTTTCAATATAGGTTTCGTATTGACAACTGAAAATGTTCCTTTGTTAAAATTTTTAACCCATTTTGGACGAGAATTCTGGAGAAAACTTTTTGGAGAAAAATTTTTATGCAAAAATATTTAAAAATGGTATAGAAAATATATCCGTTTGAATTTTTCAAAATATTGTTAAATTTGAGATGGGTCATATATGACCCAGTCGAAATTTGGAGCTATCAAAATTTCGACTCTATAATAAAATTTATGACATAAAGATCAATCTTTGTGGTGGGTCATATATGACCCAGTCGTCCAAAACGGGTTAAAGAAATTAAGTGATGAACAGAAGAAATGTGAATAAAGAAGCTGGCTTCACTCAGGATCGAACGTACAAAAATGGGGTTGATGATGTCATCCTAGAGAGCGCGCTTCTTATCCACTGAACTATCGACCCACAGTCAGGTTATGATCTTCTAAGTATCCATGTCCCATATCTCTTTCGTTTAGCAGCTCCTTTTATTGTTTAAAGAGAATTGTTTTCGATAGGTAAACTATGTAATAACTAGATCATGGACAGTGTTGTTCCATTTTGATTAATTCTCATTATGATTAATTCTGATTAATCAGAATTTTTAAAACTTATTTTTTTTAATTTAATTTTTTCGATAGAAGTAGAATATCAAACATAACATTTTAAGAAGAAAAAAAATCTCATTAATTCTGTTCTCATTAATCAAAATTAATGAAAATTAATGAGAATTAAATGTGTAATTTTGATTAATGAGAATTAATGAGAATTAATAAGATCTAAAATATTCAAAAACTCGAATTTTTAGAACCTAAAAACTTGATTTTTTAAAGTCAAAGCACTCAATTATACTCAATTATTTGATCTTAAAATGTTCGATTTTTTAAAGGGGGTGAAATTAGGGCCCTTTCTCAACAAAAAAATTTTTTTGAAAAATGACCTTCTAGGGGTAAAAATAGGGTGAAAAATTGATTGCGCACATCCCCGTCGCGTGAAAATGTTTCCTTGACCCTGATTCAGGGAATGGAGTGGGTGTATTGAAGCGAAAATCAAATATTTTCGGATTTTTATGAGAAAACAGTCGATTCATAGGTTTTTCTAGGCGGGGAATCTATTGTGCACATTCCCGAACCGTGCAAACGCTTTTTTGACCCTGATTCAGGGGAAAAATCAGTGTATTGAAGCGAAAATCAATTTATTTACGTAAATACGTATCCTTTCCTTGAATCAGGGTCAAGAAAGCGTTTTCACGGTTCGAGAATGCGCGCAATCGATTCCCCGCCTAGAAAAACCTATGAATCAACGGTTTTCTCATACAAATCCGAAAATGTTTGATTTTCGCTTCAATACACCGATTCCTTCCCTGAACCAGGATCAAGGAAGCATTTTCACGCAACGGGGATGTACGCAATCGATTTTTCATGACATAAGTGACACCTAGGTTACACTAAGGTGATAAGCGTGCCACTCAGATGACAAAAGAACAAACAAATAGTACTTTCACCATACATCCTGCCTGTCTGCCCGCCATAGTCTAAAGCCCATATTCCATAGCCCAAAGCGCATAGCCCATAGTCTATAGCCCATATCCCATATCCTATAACTATAGTCTGATTGTCTCCAAAAATTAGCATATTTTTTATTCGTAAATAATATGTAAAAATATTTTTAAAAATGAATTTTCTATCTAGTCATTTTATTTAGGAGTATCTCTGAGTTTTACTCATGGCATTTAAAATACTAAGAATAACGCCTAAAGTCACGAAGAATACGATAATAAGAACAAAGTTTTTAGTACTTAGTCTTTGATACTCTCCCATCAATTTGTTACAACGAGGGCAGTAGTGGTAAATGTCCTAAAATCCCAAATTTTGTGGCCATATTTTTTTTAAATTTACCTGGATAAATTCACAGCACAAGCAAAAGATCGACACAGTACAGCATAATAGCAATGACAACAACCCTGCCTGGCGTTCAGTTCGAGTGATAATGGAAGAATTGCAGCTAGGGCAGGTTATTCTCATAGGAAATTCTCTGAATTTGACTACTTGTGGGAGTTGGAGTTGGACCTGTTGGGGTTGAAGTTGAGCTTGGACTAAAATTTGCATATCACATAGGACACATATAGATGGTAAAATTGCCCACCTCGAAATGCCCAAAAACCAGGACTGGAAAATAGAATTATCCGGATCCGGGAAAATCGGTTAAATCCAGATTTTCTCAGGGAATTCTGGGGAAATCCTTTTTTGACTGGAGAAATCTATCTATGCGTGATATTTTTACACATTTTTCGTGACGTTTATTTATTTTTTCAACTTTAGTCGGGATTTTGTTACCGAAAAATCGATATCCGCAAAAATTAATTCATTTTGAAATTGTCTTGTTGTCTACTACAAACTACAAAAAATCTACTACTACAAAAATCGACAAAAAGTATGTCAAGGCAATTTCAAAATGCAAAAATTAATTCATTTTGAAATTGTCTTGAGATCTTTTTGTTAACTTTTGTAGTAGTAGATTTTTTGTAGTTTGTAGTAGACAAAACTACAAAATTGTCTTGACATACTTTTTATCGATTTTTGTAGTAGTAGTTTAGTTTATTTGTAGTAGAAAAAACTACATCTACTACAAACTACCAAAAATCTACTACAAAAATCGACAAAAAGTATGTCAAGACAATTTCCAAATGAATTAATTTTTGCGGATATCGATTTTTCGGTACCAAAATCCCGTATAAAGTTGAAAATAAATAAATAAAAGTCACGAAAAATGTGTAAAAATATCACGCATAGAAAGATTTTTTCAGAATTCCCCCCCCCCCCTGGAGAAATCCCAACCCTGCCCAAAACCATAACTTCCTAAGTCCCTATAAAGCTTACTAGAAGTAGACTTCGTTGCATTATTTATAAACCCAATATAATCATATGAAGGAGGAGGACTTTCAGGTTCAGAACCAGGTGGAGCAGTAGGATTTTGTTTCATTTTTTGGTAAAAAAACAAAAAACTTTCTTCAACGATCAACCAAGGAGGATAAGAAGAAATTGCGGTTGATTCTTATTTTTTTCCTTGTTTTATATTGTACCAAAATAAGGTCGAGAACCTGTTTTCATACGCCTGGTACTCTCTTGCGACATTCTTCATCAGATGACATTCATTTGCCAAATTTCGCTAAATTGGTTGGGCAAAAAAATAACTAATTTTTATTCACAAATTAAAAGTCAAAAATAACCAAAATACAGAGACCTGAAAGAGAAAGTGAAACGTAACCAGAAATTTCGGAAGAGGAGCACATTATCTTTGAGCTCTAGCTATACTACACAATGTTTAGATATTCCCAAATTCATTCTGGTGATCAAAAAGTCGATTTTTGACCCAAAATCCCAAAAAATCGAATAAAATGACCAAAAAATGGCCATATCTTTTTTCTTGACATTCAAATTTCGACCATGAGGGGTCATTTCATCCTGAATTTTATGAGAAACAATTTTGTAAAACATAATTTTCCCGAGAAAATTCATCTATGGGGTCAAAAAGTCGATTTTTGACCAAAAAACTCGAAAAATCGAATAAAATGATCAAAAAGTGTCCATATCTTTTTTTCTTGACATTCAAATTTCGACCATGAGGGGTCATTTCATCCTGAATTTTATGAGAAACAATTTTGTAGAACATCACTTTCAACGAAAAGTTCATCTATAGGGTCAAAAAGTCGATTATATACCTATATTCTGTAATATGCGAATTAAAGGCTAGCATAAAGATGGACCATTATGTCATACAGAGGCAAAGTGGATTTTTGAAATTTTTTCTCCAATCATTGCTCCTATGCATGTAGTTTCAAAAAACGTTTTCAAACCTGGCTGGGAAATTAACTTCGATTTTTTAGAGCGATTTTTGAGTAAAATTGAGCCCTTTACAAAGCTACCAAAAATTCAATAAAATAGCCATATCTCTATGGAAGTAGATCGGATAAAAATATGATATAATACAAATATTTAGTAGAAAGCCATATCTAATAAATACAAAAGACCGTATTTGAAAAGCTTTTAAAATGGCTGAGATATGTGGACTTTACGTTGAGGGTACAACTTTGTGCGTATGGTCAAGGTGCTCAACTTCAGAGGCTGTATCTCGGCGAGGGTAATGTTTTATACCAAAAGTTTGATAGATTCGAGATTCCCACGACTAGTACTAAATTTAATAAGCAAATTTAGAAAATCATTTTCTAGGTTGGTACCATGTTCTTAAGCCAGATTGAAAAACCTTCAGACAATCTGTCTTAAGCCACTAAGTAGACCCCTTTGCAAGTTGTATGTGTAGTATAGTGGATAGAGCGCTTAGTCGAAGCCATACCCCCGCTGGTCCGATTTTTTCAGAAGCTTGAAAACGTTTTCTTGACCCTGATTTAGGGAAATAAGAGTGTGTGTTGAAACGAAAATCGTGCATATACTAATTTCCCTGAATCAGGGTCAGGGAAGCATTTTCAAGAATCGGAAATGCGCTTTGCTTTGTTGCATGTTCATATTCGTATTGCCGAGTCCAATTTGGGGATTCAAGGCATTACGATTTTTGGAAGTGCCAATTGCAATAATTTTTGAGACGCTTCAAAATTTTGGTGAAAATCGAATTTTTTGAAGAAAAATCGATTTTTTAAATTTCATAAAATGAAAATGTTATTTTATGAAAATTTAAAAGATTGATCCAAAAATTGATTTTTTGCAAAAAATTTAATTTTTCGAGCAAAATTTCACCATACATCCTGCCTATCTGCTCGCCTTCCTGCCTGCCATAGCCCATATTCCATCGCCCGAAGCGCATAGCCCATAGTCTATAACCCATATCCCGTAGCCCATAACCTATAGCCCATAGTCTGATTGTCTCCAAAAATTAGCATATTTTTTATTCATAAATAAAATGTAAAAAAATATTTTAAAAACATGGATTTTCTATCTAGTCGTTTTATTTAGGAGTATCTATGAGTTTTACTCATGGCTTGTAAAATGCCAAGAATAACGCCTAAAGCCATTAAGAATACGAAAATAATAACAAAGTTTTTAGTACTTAGTCTTTGATACTCTCCCATCAATTTGTTACAACGAGGGCAGTAGTGGTAAATGTCCTAAAATTCCAAATTTTGTGGCTATATTAAAAAAAATTTACCTGATTAAATTCACAGCACAAGCAAAAGATCGACACAGTACAGCATAATAACAATGACAACAACCCTGCCTGACGTTCAGTTCGAGTGATAATGGAAGAATTGCAGCTAGGGCAGGTTATTCTTATAGGAAATTCTCCGAATTTGACTACTTGTGGGAGTTGGGGTTGGGTTTGGACTTGGACCTGTTGGGGTTGAGGTTGAGCTTGGACTAAAATTTGCATATCACATAGGACACATATAGATGATAAGATTACCTACCTCTAAATGCCCAAAAACCAGAATTGGGAAATAGAATTATCCGGATCCGTGAAAATTGGTTAAATCCAAATTTTCCCAGGGAATTTTAAGGAAATCTTTTTTTGACTGGAGAAATCTATCTATTCGTAATATTTTTACACATTTTTCGTGACTTTTATTTATTTTTTTCAACTTTATACGGGATCTTGGTACCGAAAAATCGATATCCGCAAAAATTAATTCATTTTGAAATCATCTTGACATACTTTTTGTCGATTTTTTGTAGTTTGTAGTAGACAAAACTACAACTACTACAAACTACACAAACTACTACTACACAAAAAGTATGTCAAGACAATGTCAAAATGAATTAATTTTTGCGGATATTGATTTTTCGGTACCAAAATTCCGTATAAAGTTGAAAAAAAATCAATAAAAGTCACGAAAAATGTGTAAAAATATCACGCATAGAAAGATTTTTCCAGAATTCCTCCCGGAAAATCTGAATAAATCCGGAAAAATCCCAACCCTGCCTAAAACCATGACTTCCTAAGTCTCTATAAAGCTTACCAGGAGTAGGTTTCGTTGCATTATTTATAAACCCAATATCATATGGAGGAGGAGGACTTTCAGGCTCATAATCAGGTGGAGCAGTTGGATTTTGTTTCATTGTTTGGTAAAAAAACAAAAAACTTTCTTCAACGATCAACCAAGAAGGATAGAAAGAAATTGCGGTTGATTCTTATTTTTTTCCTTGTCTTATATTGTACCAAGATAAGGTCGAGAACCTGTTTTCATACGCCTGGTACTCTCTTGCGTCACTCTTCGTTGGTTGACCTTCATTTGCCAAATTTCGCCAAATTGGTTAGGCAAAAAAATAACTAATTTTTATTCACAAATTAAAAGTTAAAAATAACCAAAATATAGAGCCCTGAAAGAGAAAGTGAAACGTAACCAGAAATTTCGGAAGAGGAGCACATCATCTTGGTCCCCCAAGGTGATTTTTTTGCCATTTTTTCCGAATTTTTCAAAAAAATCATAAGGGTCCCCCAAGGTGATTTTTTCGCAATTTTCCAAAAGTTTCAAAAATTTTCCTTGGTCCCCCCTTATGTTTTTTGGAAAATTTTCCAAATTTTTGGGGAAAAACATAATGGGGGATGATTTTTTTCGTTATGATTTTTTTCGTTTTTTCAAAAAACTTTCAACCGGAACGGAACCTAGAAAAAGCCGGAATTTAACGGAACCGGAACTACAGTTCCGCTGCAGTCCTGTTCAGAACATGCCATAAAAACAAAAAATGCCCCAGTTGTTCACATAATGGCCATGGCTTTATAGGAAAGAGAATAGACGAAACTGGTGGTCCGGATAAAAAAATTCAACATCCCATGACGTGTTTTCTCTATTTGTACCCCTGTTTAAAACTAGGAAGTTGTTTCTTTTTTTCATTTTTTTACAAAGGTCATTTGACGAATAGTGTCGCAAGAGAGTATCAGACGTATGAAAACAGGTTTTCGAAAGATCTTATCTTGGTACAATATAAGATACAAGCAAGGCAAAAAATATGACAGAATCAAACGGAGTTTCTTTCCTTCCTCCTCGGTTGATTGTTGAAGAAATTTTGTTGTTGTTTACCAAAAAATGCAACCAAATCCTACTGCTCCACCTGATTATGAGCCTAAAGGTCCTCCTCCTGCATATGATGTTGTGTTTGCAAATAATGCAACGACTTCTATTCCTGGTAAGAAACTTTGATATTTCTTCTTCAAAAATTCGATTTTTCGCCACAAATTATATTTTTTTCCAAAAATTCGATATTTCTTGATTTTTTACCAAAAATTTGGGAAGATTTATAGGAACTTAGGAAGTTATGATGTTGGGGCATTTAGGGCCGCCACTAATACGTTCGGACGGTTCCCGAACGGACTTTAGTTCATTAATAACTTCACTAATTGCGTTCGGAAACCTCACTAATAGGCGTTCGGACGCGTTCAGAAACGTTCGGATGCGTTTGGGCGCTCGTCCGATCATTTCCGAACGCGTCTGAACGTTTCTGAACGCGTACGAACACCTATTAGTGATGTGTCCGAACACCTATTAGTGATGTGTCCGAACGGAATTAGTGATATTATTAGTGATAAATTAGTGAAGTCAAAAATTTCCGAACGAATTATTGGTGGCCCTTAGAGGTGGGTAATCTTTCCATCTATATTTGTCCTATGTGATATACAAATTTTAGTCCAATTTCAACCTCATCTTCAACCCCAACAGATCCAAGTCCAACCCCAACCCGCACGAGTAATCATCCTCGACTTCGGAGAAGACCCTGTGTTAATAACCTGCCCTTACTGCAATTCTTCTAATACCACTAGAATTCAACATCAGCTAGGGCTGATGTCATGGGTATTATGCTTAACAGTGTGTATCTTTTGCTTGTGCTGTGATTTTACCCAGGTAAATTTTTTTAAATATGGCCACAAAAATTTGGGATTTTAGGACGTTTTACACTATTGCCCTAGTTGTAACAGGATGATTGGGTGGTATCGAAGACCATGTACTAGCAAGATTGTTCTTTATACTATCGTATTCTTCGTGGCTATAGGCGTTTTTTTTGGTATGTTAAATGCCATTAGTCCAATTCAGAGATACTAAAATAAAACGACTACCTAGAAAATCCATTTTTAAAATATTTTTTTACATTTTATTTATGAATAAAAAATATGCTAATTTTTGGAGACAATCAGACTATGGGCTATAGGCTTTGGGCTATGGGTTATGGGCTACGGTATATGGGTTAAAGACTATGGGCTATGCGCTATTGGGCACTATAACTTTCGCCATATTTCATGGTCGCCACAACAACTTTCACCACGTTCGTGTTAATAAATAAAGTTCCTGGGGTCCTCCAGCCCATCGTCTATGGGCTGATCTTGCATCTTTTCAATAAAAAAAGCCAATATATACGAAGCCAAATTTTGACACCAAATTTGGTGTTAAAAACAAGATCCATTCCTGTCAAAAACTGATTTGACACCAATTGTGTCGTTTATATGACACCATTTGGTGTCAATCACCTATGTGACACCATTCAAAAATTGACACTATTGGATTACTGTGCATGAATCACATTTGAATTGTGCACGTGATAAGTTTCTTTTTTCCAAAAAGTGATGATCATCAATATAATATGGACATCTCTAATCATTGCTCTAAAATCCCCAT
>JAQGBS010004431.1:0-10317 GCA_034698545.1 Acrobeloides obliquus
TAGAACCAATATATTCGAAAATAATCTTGTTAGAACCAACAACGTCGGGCTGTGATTTTCAACACTATTGTCGACTACCTGCAACTCTTGCTATAATTCTCGGTCTTGTAACTGGCATACCATTTTGTATATTATCTATCATCATATTTGGATTATATACTAAAAAACTGTACACAATGAAGAAAACTTTTTCAAAGAAGACGTATCAGATGAATAGAATGTTATTTCGTGCTCTTGTAGTACAAATTTCGATCACTATTCTTAGTTCTGGCTCTCCTATTTGTATGGTCATATTTATTATACCAGTTTTTAACTTTCCACTAAGCATATTCGGGCAACTTATGATGATTGTTGCCGCGATATATCCTATTCTAGAAATTTCTTCGCTTTGTTATTTCATTACACCATACCGTATTTTTATTAGTCATATAATTACTGCAGTGGCAGCGAAAATGGGATTACTGAAAAGTTCACAGCCACAATCGTCTAATATACAATATTTAAATCAAACGGGCAATGGGTATAAAAGTGGATCATCAAGGGTGTATCCTGGGAAAGAATGAAAATTTGTAACGCCATCAACATAGCATTATTATCAAGAAGGAAGCTTTGTTCAAAATCATTAAGAGGACATAAAATTTTGTTATAAACTTGAATTTTTTATAAAGAGGTCAACCAGATATTACGTAATCATGTTGGGGGGGGGGGGGGGGATTCGGCCCTCCTCATAAAAATTGATTATGTTAGTGCATTTTTGGTGATTACGTTGGGAGGTAAACCACCAAAAAGTTGATTACGTAATATCTGGATGATCCCTTACCACAAAGATGAGTTCAAACGAATTGAAGAAGAACAAAATGCGAAGAAACGTCAAATGGATGAACGTGAAAAGGCCAAAATTTTCTTTCCTAACGCAAATGCACCGAAATAGTAATCCATGTTGGTAAAAGAGAAGGCTGAAAAACAAGCTTTACGATACCTGGATTGCTGGTTATTTTTAGGAAAAAACATTTTGGGTCCAAATCCGGGGAACTTTTGGATCAACCCAATAGTTCGATTTTCTTTAACTATTTTGTTCGTTGTATCTTTTGTTTTTTTATTGTTTGGTTAAAAGTAGAATAAAATCTTTCACTATAACGTTAACGGTTAAAATAGCGAATACGAAATTTTCTAAAGGTCGTTAAAATGGCCCTAGGCCTCTTGTTACGGTTACGGGCGCTCGTTACGGGCTCTCTTTACCGAGCACACTCATCACGGCCACTCGTTACGGCCTCTTGTTACAGAATTCACTTGTTACGACCTGCGTGCTAAAATTTCAAAAATGGGGGAGGGGGAAATCATAAACAACTTTTTTCAATTTTTTATGAGAAAATTGAATTTTTAAAGTTAAAATTAATCGGATTCTGTAACGAGAGGCCGGTAACGAATGGCCGTGAATTTGCGTCGTAATGAGGGGCCTAGTGCCGTTAAAATAGCAAATATGAAAATTTCTGAAGTTCGTATAAAAGTACGAAAATTTTGGACAATCGAAATATCGAATACGATACGAAAAATTTTGGCACTATAACTTTTGTCACGAATTGAGTTTGTCACGGATATACAGGGTGGCCAAAAAAACCGGATTTTTGCGATTTTTTGAGCAAAATTTTGGTATACGTTACATCCCTAACTTGGATATGGGTCAAATCCCATGATACGGCGCTTGTCTTTTTATTATTTCCGGTGTATGTTTTATAACTGTTGCTAGAAAATCGAATAAAATTCAAAATTCATCGCGCCTAACCTCAATCTTATCCTCTAAAAATGATGGTTAATTATACCCCGGTAGATTGGCTTCTCTCATTGCATCTTCATATAAAAATCCAGTCTTAATTGACTTTCGAATTCTATATCGTACAATAAGGCAGTCCGCATTCTTTCTCTTTTCCGGTTGTTCCGCTTCGCAAAAATTTTCTTGTTGTGTGTGAGTGTGCTTGTGACACTTGACCGATTCCTGAGGGATGAGTGAGCCATTCTTTCTAGGGGCTACAAGTTGTATAAAATGTTTGAAAGGTTCTTTTGGAAGGTAGATATTTAATTTCCAAAGTTGTCTATCTTTTTTTCTGCCTTTATTTTTTTTCTACACCCAAAAAATAGTTGGTTATACGCGCAGCACTTAAATGAAATCTTTGAAATTTTACGCAAAAAATTTTGTTTTCAAGTTTTTGCGGTAAGTTTTCAAGAATTTTAATTCAAGTGCAGCCCAACCCCCTAATGCCGGCATTGATCGCCATTAACAATTCATTTTTACTCTCAAAATTTGCATATTTCCGATCGTGATAAGGACTGTTGGTACTACTAAGGATTAGCGAACCCACTAGACGTGAATTTTTTTCAACTTTTTTATTTGAAAATGACCTCTCTAGAGATAATTTTATGCGAGAAATCGATTGCGCACATTTTCGAATCTTGAAAATGCTTCCCTGACCCCGATTCAGGATATTGTATTGAAGCGAAAATGGAAAAAATTTGAATTTTGACCATTTTGTTTTAATACAATATCCTGAATCGGGGTAAGAGAAGCATTTTCAAGATTCAAAAATGTGCGCAATCGATTTCCCGCATAAAGTTACCCCTTAGAGAGATCATTTCCAAAGAAAAAAAGTAAAAAAATTCACGTCTAGTGGGCTCCCTAATCCTTAGTACCGGACTGTCATTTTTATATAACTTTTGCACCCTCTATTTCATGAATTTTAGATGTTCCAAATGAAGTTGTCCGCAGTTTCTATTAAACATAGTGTTACTGTTTCTGCAGTTATAGCCGGGATAGCACTAACTACTCTTCTCATAGGAATCCCGACTATGTTGAACGAGGTTGCGAACATGGAAAAAGAGCTACTATTGCATCGACGGGAGTATATCGATTTGACTAATCTAATGTGGCATGATCTTATGAATGAAAAGACACAAATTCGGCATATTAGGACTGTTTATATTGACCATGAAAAGAGGCAATGTAAGCATTAGATTATAATGCTCTTCATGTTTGTCACTTTTAGACAATGGTGAAAGTGTTCGTGCTCGACATCCAAGGTCATCGTGTCTGACAGGACCACAAGGGCCTCCGGGTATACCTGGAGAAGCCGGTAAGCCAATATGTCTGATCTTAAAACTTGCTTGTTTTCTTAGGCATGGACGGGATGGATGGCCAGCCGGGTGTTCCTGGAATGAGCGGCGAGGAATTACAATCAATAGCTACATTTAGCGAAGATAATAATCCTTATAGTTCAAGTATAACAAAAGATCATTGTAATCTATGCCCAGCTGGACAACCGGGCTTACGTGGGTATAAAGGAAAACGAGGTTTGCGAGGTCCAATGGGAGAAAAAGGTTGATTTTGTAGTTTTCATTGATGAAACGGAATTTTAGGACCGCCGGGACGTCCTGGCAATCCTGGTGAGCTCGGCGATGAAGGACCAGAAGGTGAACCTGGGTTGCAAGGAGATTTGGGGCCATCTGGACCTAGAGGTTGATTTGTTGTTCATGTTTCTTATACCGTCAAATTTAGGACCTCCTGGAGAGGAGGGTATTGGCTATACAAAAGGATCCATTGGACCTAAAGGTCCAATTGGGATGGTGGGTATGGAAGGTGATGAAGGTCCTCCCGGCGAACGAGGTGATGACGCACCACTAGGTAAGAAAATCTACCAACAACTAACAAAATCGGTCATTTTAGGACCTGTTGGTGATGCTGGTATTGTTGGTCTTCCCGGTTCTCCAGGCAAACAAGGTATGCCCGGTGCAAATGGTCAACCTGGACCACCAGGAACTGATGCCGAGTATTGTCCTTGTCCATATCGATCAAAAGAACCACTGAGTCAGCACCGCTCTACTAGTAGTACTGACTCAGTGGTGACTGATGGTGGTCATCCGTTCGAGACAAACTCGATTTTTTCACCAAGTGCAATCCCGCCAACTCTTATTCCATCGGATAATAATGAAGCTGTTGTTAGTACTAGTTTATCCAGTGGTACTAGTACTGCTGCATACGGAGGTTGGTGAACATGTGTAATCAAGCGACACAATTTTTAGGAGCCCAACCAGCACCATCGGATACCAACCCTTACGATTCTGCACCTCCGCAACTACACATTGAGCCTGAAACGTTGAATAACATATATCCTGTAGCGATTCCAGCTCCCAGATCCGAATACTACCCGAATTCAACGCCGCAGAGAGACTCTTTCGGCGGCGGTGGTTCACCTCATGCGCTTGGAAATGATGGCAGCATCGATTACAGTAATGGTCCGGTGACTTATGCGGATTATAACCCCAATGCATCAGTGACTGTTGGCAACAATCAACCCGTACAAGGAAATGAAATCCCTGTTAGCAGCCTCGATTACAGTACTGACCCAGCTCCGGTGGCTCCTGTAAATAACAATAACCATGATCCAGTGACTGTTGGCAACAATCAACCTGTACTAGAAAATGAGGTCCCTGTTAGCAACATCGATTCTATCACTGGTCCGGCTCCAGTGACTTATATGGATTACAGCCAACATGGCTACATGCATCCCGTGCTGGTGACTTCAGATTTCAGGAATTATCCTCTGTTAGCGTCTCATCCTCCGGCAATAGCTCCCGGTGCTGATTTCCATACATCACATGAGAAACACCAAGAATCTGGCTATCGACAGGCTGAACATAGGGTATCGCTTTATTTTAAAATGTAAAATAATGTTATTGGTTTTGAAAAAAGCAAAACAATTTTAGCTAGAGTTGAACAAAGTTCATTGTTTTCCATTTTGAGGGGTGGGTATGCAGAAAATTTTTTCAATTTCTGAATTTTTCACAATCATATTTTTTCGCTAAATTTTATCCTTTTCATTTTCAGAGCGCATACAGGTACGGATCGTATCCGCCAACGATGAAACGAGCTTTCAAATTCAGAAGAAATCGCAAACACATGTAAAAAATATCTGCTTCATTATTACAATCAAAACTCGGATTTAGTGCCACCCCTTGGGGGGGGGGACAACCTTTTCAGAAATATAATCGGTTTTTCGACCGACTTGCACTAAAAAATCTTTAAAATGATTTAAAACACGTTTTACGAGAAAACGGAGCTTTGATATCACAAAAATTTTTTAAACGCCGCACGAAAGTTTAGACCTATATTATGATAGTACTAAACGAGTTATACAACTTTTCTTTTTGGATATCGGCGCACTGACTCTTTCCCTTGGAGATACAGACCCTCGAAGTTGGAAAAATTGGCTATTTTTGGATTAAATTTCAATCGACTTAAGTCTTTGAAAGTTTTGGTTATAATCTGTGCAAAAAAAACAAATGCAAAAAGACCTAACCAAATTTTCAAAGACTTACCGAGAATATGTCGATTGAAGTTTGGTCCAAAAATAGCAAATTTTTCCAACTTCGAGGGCCTCCAATGGAAAGAGTCAGCGCGCTGATACCCAAAAACAAAAGTTTTATAACTCGGTTAGTACTATCAGAATATAGATTTAAAATTTTGTGCGGGTTAAAAAAATTTTTGTGACATCACCTTAACACCGAAGCTCCGTTTTCTCGAAAAACATGTTTTACTTAATAATTTTTTTATAAGTTCAAGAATTTCACAAATATTCAAAGACAGGGGTTGGCACTAAATCAAAATTTGTCTTAATAAAATTATCATTTTTATCTTTAATAAAATTTTGTGCAAATTTTGATCCCTATAAGTTAATAACGGATGTTCGATCAGATGTTTAGACAGACAACAGAGCTTTTTATGATAAAATGTTTTCACTATGCATTACTGACAGCGTAATAATTTTGGTTGATTTTTGGAGGGAGAATTTCAATTTTTATCATTTTTCTTATCGGAATATTAAAATTTTTCCATGCTTGGAAGTTTCCACAATCAGTAGTGTACAGGGAGGTACCCCCCCCCCCCCCACTGAAATCGAAATTTTTCTGAAATGGACATTTTCGAAAATTTCATTGAAAAAATGAGGTTTTCCTCAGATTCGAAAAATTCAAAATCCTGGATGCGATACTGTCCCCTTTCCATAATTACAGCACTGGTTACTGCATAGAGAGAAAAGTTGGCGCTTCATAGCAAAGTTGATCAGGAAGCCGATCGCCCGATATGGCAAGTTAAGAAAAGTTGTGACCAAGTTAAACAACGCTTATTTCCTTGTATTACAGTTATATAAAAACGTCTTTTATTAGTAAAAATCACAACCAAAAGTCTTAAAAAACAAGGATGGCATTAAGATTTTATTTCAATGGTAATTTTATACAAAAAAATATTAAGAGAAAATTTGAGTTTTTAACGAAAAATTGTTTGGAATCTTTTAGTTTTTCGGACTTCAAGTGAGCAATTTTCCAGCCCGTTAACGCGTATAAGAAACAGAAAAAATTTTAAAATTAAAAATAAACATTCGTATATAAAGAGAGATCATCACATCAACTTATAATACAGAATGTCCCAGAAAAAAGTGGACATTTTTGAGATTTTATGTTTGCAGAAAAATTGCATTTTCTCGAATAAAATATATCTTTTAACCTAATTCTTTTTTTAAACGTAGAAAATCAAATTCTCTACGTTTTCTAAAAAGAAATCAGGACAAAAAACAATATCTTACCTGGGAAAATGCATATTTCTACAAACAAAATCTAAACAAATCCACATTTTTCTGGTCCATCTGGTAATATCATTATGGCTTGGCACGATTAATCAATTTAACAGAAGCAGATGATATAAAATATAAAATCAATTACTATTGATGGTACAAAAAAAATTAATTAATTTACCAACATTCTACTCAAAAATGGATACAAAAATCGATTTTGAATCTCAGTTTAAGTGTTGGTGAACCAAATTTCAATTTTTCATCAAATCCAAGTTCAAACAATCAGACACGAATAAAAAACCATCATACAAGAATATCAATAGAATTAGTGTAGTCATTGATAGAGGTTTTTCAATATTGATAATATTTTAAGGTTTTGATCAAAATTGAATTTTTTGAAACTTACAAGGAACCATCTCCAACTGTCAGTTCAAAACATATAAAAATGAATTTGATGTTAAAGAGCACAAATTATACATCGAAAAACGTAGAAAATTTTTCCTAACAAATGCAGAAAGAATTATCGAAAAAGCTTTTAACTATAAAAAGTTATGAGGCTATTTTTCAAGCCCAAAACAACACATCTTGGCCTCCATGCCCATAGAGGTGTCTCATGGGGAAAATTTTTTCACGTTTTTCGATGTATTTTTTGGTGCTCTTTAACATAAAATCCATTTTGACATATTTTTCGACCTGACAGTTGGAGATAGTTGCTTGTTAGAATTGATTGATATTAATTTGGCCAAAAAATCGCATATTAGCCATTTTTAACAGAGTTTTAGACCAAAAATCGTCAAAAAATGGCTATTTTTGACCCAAAAATGCCATTTGTAGTCCTCTTGCCAAAAAAATCACATTTGGAGTAAAAAAATAGCCAATTTTTTAACGATTTCTGGTCCAAAAAGTTTTGATATTGATCGGTATAAATTTTCCAAAATGATATTGATTTATTTTTTACCCTCAAAATTTTTGATATTGATATCAATATTAAATATATAAAAAAGCCGAAAATTGATATCAATGACAACACTAAATAGAATATAAAATATTCATTCGAAAGTCACAAAAATCCTATATAATTTATGCATAAACAAAAATCTTAATAATATATAATTTTCTTATTCGACTTTCAGCCCTTGTTCATCCACCGGAAAAGGGTAGGTAGAGATCGAAAGCTTCAGGTTCCCAGTAGCATCTATCATAGTCCCACGGCGGGTATCCACAACATCGAACGGATGCTGCATTCGGCGCTGAGTCATATACTTGGGTCGGTTTCTAAAGGCCTCATGAATTGCTGATAGACATGGAAGATAGTCCAGAGCAACGTCACGCCATGCATAGATTTGTCTCTGGCCAACAGATCGTAGCCGAGCGTCTTTTATGGCTTCGTGCACTGTTTGATTGGAAAGATGGACAATTTTAGTATCGCGATGTTCTTCAACAAACTCCTCTAGCATGGAATATAACGGAGAGATGTCCTAAAATAATTTATGCATAAACTCAAAAATTGATTTTCATATTCAAAAATAAAATCCTTAACACTCGCCCAATTGTATTGGATTGGTGCATAATTAATGCAGTTTTTTACGCTAAAGGGGTCATTTTCTAGAAAAAATTTCAATTTTTTTCACGTATTGGGGCCCCAGGCTTGAATAGTTCCTATAATTTGATTTACCTCAACACCACGTGGCGGCAATTCACTAAGTGTAAACTGTGGCACAAAATTCAAATCCTCATAAATTGTAGCACGCCACGTGACTGGATTTTTTGGCAAATCTACAATTAAAGAAAATTCCGAGTTCTGTTCAGGGCTCAACGTCAAATTTTCCACTTTAGCCACTTGTGAGTCTGCAAACAAATCCTGAGATCCTGAAGTAGAAAAGAAGCTCTTGTCTGGCAGCTCTCTTGAAGGCGACGGTTTCGGCGCGAGTTCAAGATTTCCCGATAGCACACTGTATTGTAGCTCGTTGATGGTTTTTCGCAGGTCGCATTTGTTGGCTTGGAGCAGGTTATATATGTACTTCTTTTCCAAATAAGCTGACGCCCAGCCAAAGAGGGTGGCCTGAAAAGGAAAGGTTAAAAAATTCCATTTTTAGCATTTAGTAAAAAAATGTATTTTGACTCATCTCGAGACAATTTTTCAATAAAAAAATAAATATGACACAAATTTGAGCTTAAAAATCAACTTTCTCGTGATTTTTTAGTTCAAAAATCACATACTCTAAGATATTTCGACGCAATTTGCACTTCACAACGATTCAAATGCTCCGTATGAGTATTTTCAAACTCGAATCTTTCCAACTCCACTTTACACCTATTATAGTCGGTACAGGTCAAAACAATTGGTACTTTCGACTCCTCGGAAAATGACTTCAAAGTCGACCAAAATCCATCATCTTTTGCATAAATAATATCACACTAAAATTTGCATTAATTGATACTAAAGAGAGCATACATCGTCCAACAATAGCATACTATACTCTTTCATTTGTTTCTTAGATCGGGTTTTTAGCAACGGCACGTTGGTTTTGGCATTCATTGCGGCAAACATAGCTTTGATGTTGGCTCCGTCCATACTTTGACGAGAAAACTGAAAAATGATTCTTAAGCGTTAAACATCCATATTCCTAGATTTTCGAGCTCAAAAATCGAATTTTCCCAGATTTTTTAACTCAAAAATCCAATTTATCCAGATTTGTAATTTCAAAAATCAATTTTTTAACACAAATCGAATTTTTTCCTTTATTTCTTATCAAAGCTTACATTATGCGACTCAATAAGACCAGATAATTTGCGCGACAACGTCTTTCCATTACGCCTCTCTCCAGTCGACCACTCAACAACTTGAAATCCCAATAATTCTGCTATACAGTATACCTAAAAATAAGATTTTCATGTCCGGTAAATTGTCAAAATTTTTGCTCACCAACGACGTTTTTCCTGTTCCACAAGCACCATGTATTATATATGGATTCGACAGCTCTTCGCGTTCCGTATTTTTCCATTCATCGACATCGTCGTCTTCTTCGTCCGATGAAGTGACTTTCTTTCTTCGTTTCTTTTTTGCTAAAAAATTTAAATCTACCTAACTGGTAAAAACCTACGTTTAACAGACTTCTCATTTTTAGCAGCTTCTTGTTTTGCGGCTATTCTTTTTCTCCAACTTTCAAACCAACCCCGAAGATTGGAAAATTGCCGGGTGTTGCAAAGAAATTCTTGTGAAGTTAAGGGACGAAACGCTTCGGCCCAAGATATTGAGGCAATATTTTCGTGTGAATCTCGCTTTTTTCGGGCACTTTCATACCATTGTCTCTCCTCGGAACTCCAACTAAAAATTGTGTTTAAGAGCTATTTCAGCCGGCGGATGGAGGAGGCAGAACCTGTCCTTCAATTTCCGAAAAAAATTTCAACCAGTGGATGAGAGAGGGCAAATTTATTTAAAAATTTGTGTTAAAATCATTAAAATACGATTTTAAACAAAAAAGCGCAAATTTAAGAGTGTTTTTAAACCAAAAATGCTTCAAAAAATATATTACCCAGTGCTTCCCATGTTCCACTTCTTTAATTACGCCATCGTACAAAAAACTTACACAGAAATATATTGCTTTGCATGAGCATCTTCAATAAAACGTGCTGGTTTCTTAGATATCTCTTCGGAATTTTCAACTGGCCAATTCAAATCTGGCATTTTAAAATTAAT
>JAQGBS010004432.1:0-10316 GCA_034698545.1 Acrobeloides obliquus
TAGCTCATAATTAGGATCGGAATTCTCTTTTTGTACAATTTTATGGACCATAGCCAAATGGTAATCTCCCTAGAAAAGAGTTAAAAATCATGAAAAAGTTGAAGCAATTTCCTAGTGATGCTACAAGTTATCGCTGGTTGCCGCCACTTAACGTTGACTAAGCTCGGCAAAAATTTTTTATTTTCTTCCAAAAATTACCCATTTAGGAGTAATTTTATACAAAAAAATCAATTGCTTACACTTTCCCCGAAATGTGAAAACCGCAGAAAAATAGTGAAAATTTCAATTTTCTCGAGAAATAAACAAATATCCACCCATGCATGATCGCTAATATTTTCCATTTCTCGAGAAAATCAAAATTTCCCCCATTTTCTGCAGTTTTCAGGTTGTGGAAGTGCACACAATCAATTTTTAGCATAAAATTACCCCTAAATGGATAATTTCTGAGAGAAAACAAAAATTTTTGCCAAGTTTAGTCAATGTTAAGTACGGCAACCAGGGGAACTTGCTCCATAAAGTTCAATATTTTTTACCTTTTTGAATTCTTCAAGCATCACTCGCAATGGAGTATCTTGGGCCACAAATCGAAGAGCGTGCTCATGATAACTAGCTTAAATAAGTAATTTAGAAAAACAAAACAAAAAATTTCTCAATACTTCAGTGGCGTAGCTAGGAAAGGAAAAAGCCGGGATTTTTTCACCAAAAAGATACAAAATTTCCCATTTTTCTACGAAAACTGTAATTTTCTTAGCATCTTCAGCTTATAAACAATTTTTTGAAAAAGCTTTCGAAAAAACATAAGAGGAGGGAACCAAAATAAAAAATTTTTTCGAAAAGGTCCCTCGCCCCCATTCTTGGAGTCTGGCTACGTCATTGCACAACTTACAAACGACTTTCACAGTAAAATTGTCATCCGGATCGAGGAGAGCAAGATCTTTCACAAATAACAATGAAACAACACTATTTCTATCGCCGGAATAGACGGGAATTCGGGTATAGCCCATACGAAGAATCTCAGCCACGGTTTTGGCATTCAAGACAGTGTTTTCTGATAGCATAAATACATCCTAAAAATACCATGATGATTATAAATCCAACATGCTTTTTCCATAAGGCTGCGTTCAAGCATGTCAAAAAATGTAACTTTGCCTGATTTTGAATAAAATCGTATTTATTAAAACGATTGGTCATGAAAATTCTATTGATCGAAAAGCAAAAAAAACCAATAAAATTTTATGCATCATGACCAATCATTTCAATAAACACGATTTTATTGAAATTCAAACAAAGTTACATTTTTTGACATGCTTGAACACGGCCTAAAGCTCATAAAGTCTGTTTCATAGAGAGGTTCCAAAAAGCGTCGAAAGCGCATTATCTAGTGGATAGCAGCATAACAGACTTCGAGTTTGATAGACCCGGGTTCAATCCCGCTCAAAGCCAAAATCTTTTTTGCATCGCCCAAAATTGATGAAAATTTTTGCCTAGGGGTATTTTTATGCAAAAGACGATGATGATATTATTTTTTCATGAAAAATTTTTGTAAGAAATAATAGAAAAATAAATTTTTTACCTATTTTATTTAAATATTGATGTTTTTCAATAGGTAAAAAATTGATTTTTCTATTTTTACAAAAAATTTGATAAAAAAATAATATCATCATCTTGTGTTTCGCATAAAATTATCCTTAGAGAAAAATGTTCATCAATTTTAAACGATGCAAAAAGATTTGGCTGTGAGAGAGATTGAACCCGGATCTTCAAACTCGAAGACTGTGGTGCTATCCACTAGGCTATGCTTCCGGCGCTTTTTGAAACCGAACTTTATCTCGCTCTTGAATGTTATTTCTATCTGTTAATCTATGATAAAATCTTCATAAAAAAACTTACATCAATCTTGGTCATAACATCAGAGACCGTTTTATCGGAAATCTAAAATGAGATTCTTCTTAAATAAATAAATAAAATTCTTACCTCCATTGCTCCAACAGCAATCTTAAGCTCTTCTGCCATATTATCATCTAAAATTTTTTACTTTATACAATGATAAAATGGTTTTTCAACGTTTCTAGGCCTTATTTTAAAAGCCAAATGTAAAAAACTACGGAGCATGTTGGGGCTACTAACACTTATGGTGCGTTAAAAGTTCGTGATCACTTTTTTTGTAAAATGTTGATATCAATTTTAAACAAATTTAGAAGTATATAAATATAGAAGTCAATTTTGGCAAAATTTTCGACATTTCTAGGGTTTTTCTAAGCGCCGAACAAGAATCTGCCGTTATTTACCTCTAGTAGACATTTTAATCAACTCCATTAATCTCTTTCGATCGTAGCTCACAACTTCATCGCCAAGAACACAGTCGAGGATTCGACTGATTGGATATGCTAATGGAAATGTGAGAACCATAAAGAATCGAGTAATCCATATCGTCCGTGCGCCAACAGCTAAGCCTTTCTTAACACACAACGACTGAGGGAAAATTTCTCCAAACACAACAATACCAGCGGACGAAACAATAAGAGCTAAAAAATAGATTAGATTTCACTATGTTTCAAAATAAAGATGAGTTTTTCCAAAATTGGATAAATCCAGATTTCTCCAGGGAAAATCTTTTTTTCGATTTTGTGTGCTATTCCCCCAGGAGTGGTATTATCAAGGTTCAACTGTATTTCATACAAATTCTCAAATTTGCTCTAATAACTGCAAAAAATACCAATATATCCAGATGTGAGATCATCGAAGAGAATTGAAATCGCAGAATTTACACACACATTTCCTATTAAAAGCGAACATAATAATAAATTTCCAGATTTTCGAACAGGAAGAATCGTTTCGGCGTACTTTCTTTCTCGTTTCGAACCTAAAAGCAGCATTATATTCTCCATTCGAATAAAGGAAAAATAATTTTTCACCGACTTCATCCAATTTATATCCATCTATCCAAATTTGAATATAGATTAAAGCTAACCTGATTTCGAAATTAGCATCAATTCTTGAGGAGATAATGCCATCAAGCCAAGATTTAACCCAGAAAACAGACCAGATAACACTAAAAGAAATGCTACAATTGAGATTTGAACCATCATTGGAAAATAGTATTTCCGAGGCGGCAGGTCTGTTGATATCGAAGTTCGAAGATCGTCCATCTAAAACTTCGGTTTGCTGCTATAAAATAAAACAAAAAACCAACCAAAACGTAGGGTTGTACAATTGTACGTCCATCTTTAAGCTCCCTATCTTTTTGTTTCATACACACTTTGAAGATCTTGGTCTCTCTAAAATGAGTAAATAACACAATAAAGGTTAGGCACTTATTTCAATTACAGGGTGTGCAAAAAAAATTTGCGTTAATTTGTAAAAATTTTCAACAATATTTTTTTAAATTTAAAAAAAAGCGTTTCTAAGGTTTTTCTATGCATGCAATCTAAAATACCCCTTATAAGTGATTTTTGACAATTTCTCACCAAAAAACGCAAAAGTACGGTTTTTCTGGCTCACCCTGTAGACAAGTTTTATGTTTTAATTGTGGAAAAGAAAGGGAAAAAACACAATTCGAAAAATTTTTCCACGTCACTATTTATAAAAAATCAAACTTACGCATCAAATTGATACTTAATTACAAGACGCTTCTCAGTTTGAATAGTAAACTCTCCTTGGTGCACGTCCATCAGGGTATTCGAACAGTTGTCTGTCTTGGTAAATCCAATTAAAATCACTTCGTCCAACCACCAACCAAAGAAAACCACTCGAACGTGTATATTAGGATGTACGATAGATATTCCTTTGTCTCTAAATTTAATAGGTATAATAAAGCAAAACACACTACGACTTACGTATAGCCAACAAATCCTTCATCTCCGGGCTCAATTGGTTCTATTCTTATTCCAGATAAGTGGGCTTTTTTCTCTGTTGTAATAAACCCACCGGCTTCTAATGTACCCGTTACAATAACGTTCTAAAAATTAGAATCAAACTGGCTGGAAGAGCTAAACGCCTTCATAAATCAAAAATTTTTCTTGGGTAAACTTTGCAGCCGAATCTCCAAAAAATTTTGTCCTCAAAATTTGTAGAAAATACCCTTCTATGGTAATTTTGATGTGAGAAATCGATTACGCGCACACCCAAAGCTTGAAAATGTTTCCCTGACCTTTATCCGTGAAAATATGGTCATCGAGAAGATATTTTTTAAGATTTTATTGTGCTAAAAACAAAATTGAAGGTCACGGGAGAGGTTGGCGACACTTGCACATGAAACATTGCGCACCTACATTTGCGCAGGTTCTTTGTAGCATTTGTATATGCATATTTGCGCGATTGTTTAAGTTTATGCGCAAATGTACACGAGTAAACGTGCGTGAACAAATGTTACATGGGCAAAAGTGCATGCGCAAACGTGCGTAACTGTTAAATGTGAAAATGTAAGTGCACAATGTTTCATGTGCAGTGTCTCCAACTCCAGGAAAGCATTTTCAAGCTTCGGGAGTGCGCGCAATCGATTTCTCGCATCAAAATTACCCTAGTAGGAGGATATTTTTTACGAAATCTTGAGAAAAATTTTTTCTGATATCCGGGTGCAAAGTTTACCCCCTTTAAAGGCCGTCAAAATAACTTTTTTAAATAAAAAATAAAGTTTTAAAAACTAACTTTATTAGAATCAGCTACAATTTCAGCAAACAATAGCACAGCATTGAGGACATATAGAACGATGCCACTTATAATCCATAATTTTATCTTCATTCCCCGGTAACTATACTTGGCCAATTGGTTGTTTATGGATCAAAATAATAAATATACCTAAAATTATCGAATATAACAATATGATCCGGAGAGTTTATAATTGTAAATTTCACGGGGGAAAGCAATAAAAATAAATTTATAGTTTTTCTCTCTATCTTTTCTATAGAAGGAAAAGATAGAGAGAAAAGCATAAAGTAAAATTACAACTCGGTTATCGATGTAATAAAATTGAAATAAATGACAATTTCCCGAATAGATAAACTTTAACTTAGAAAAGTGAATCAATTAAAAATAGTCAAGTGAATTTTTATACTGGAAAAAATGAAATTTTTTATCAGGGGAGGGCAAAAATTCAAAAAGTTCGGGGACAACCGACAAAAATTCGGGGACACTACTCTACACATGGCCAATAGGGGAGTCTCCCCCCCCCCCAACCAATCCGGCAAAAAGACCAAAAATAGGACCAACCCGGCATCAGAACGGCCGGATTGGTTCCTTTTTTTGGTCCCCCCTTATGTTTGACCAAAATTTTAGAAAAAAGCATAAGGGGGACCAAGGCAAATTTTAGAGACCCAACCCAGCACCAGACCCCCTCCTCCCCCTGTTTATCCACATATGGACACTACCACTGCCGGATTTTGCGTTTTTTGTATTGATCGAAAAACGCAAAATCCGACAGGAGTAGTGTCCCCGAATTTTTGTGGGTGTCCCCGAACTTTTGGACGTTTTTCCCCGGACTTTTGCCCCTCCCCTTATACATTAAAAAAGCAAAAATAACTGATTTTGGAACATAAAAACCGGAAATTATTATCAAAATTACTCGGGAAGAAAAATCAAAAAAGTCTTACTGTAATACACCAAATCTCAAGAAAAATGCTTTAAAATCAAATGAGTTCAAACAAGGAATGAACGGCCTGTTTTTCGGAAATTCCTAGTTGCGGATTGTTTGAAAATTCGGCAATAGGAACGAATGCACCGCACACTTTTTTGAGGAACGAGTGCACAGTTTTTAGTTTTTGAAATAATTCAAAATTGACGTGGCGAATTCCAATGATTTTGGTGTCATTTTAAAGCTGGCAATCGTTTGGAATTTTTGTCCGAAAATCCACATTTTTCACATTTTATCAAATATCTCAGCAATCATAAAGAGATATGCCATGATCTTGGCGTCGTTGGATTGCTACGATTGCCAGCTTTAAAATGACGCCAAAATCATCGGAATTCGCCACGTCAATTTTGAATTATTTCAAAAACAAAAAACTGTGCACTCGTTCCTCAAAAAAAGTGTGCGGTGCATTCGTTTCTATTGCCGAATTTTCAAACAATCCGCAACTCGGCATTTCCCAAAAAACAACCTTTATTCTATTACATCCTAAAACATTAAACACGCTATGTGTGTCTGTTTATCTGTTTGTGCTATCTCCATCACCTTGAGTCCAATTCCGTCATGGTCTATACCATTCGATAGGGCTCAGTGAGAAAGGAAAAATGACACAAAAATCATGGGAGTACCAAAGACTTTTGTCCCCCTTGTATATTGCCTTTTCCGCTCTCTTTAGCACGTTCTTGTGGAAACTTTCGAAGACGGCTGCTTTACGAATAGAGTGCTTGAACTGCACCGGGTTTCGTATTCTCACTGTTTCGGCATCCAAGTTGTTCAAGACTTTGATTACAGTGTGCAGGGAGTTGTTGGAGACTGAATCGTGAGCTGCGGCAGGCAAGAGCTACAACAGTGCGATAAATTTCGTACGATGCCATTTTACTGCATCGTATGACAGCTTGTGGCGATTTCATCATACTTTTATTACGATCGTACAATGACTTCGTACGATAGCTTGTGGGCTATCGTGCTTTTGCTTGCGTTCAGTACGATAGAATGTGTGGCGACTCTAAACGCTGTCGTACGAAGTGTGGTACGACATGTCGTATCTATAAATCCCGCCATATTTTTCTGAATAAATAAATTTTGCTTATACATTAAAAGCAATACAAATAATTTTGTTGATATAATATAAAATTCTTGGATCAGTGAAAACAGCTTTTGTTCTCATAGAATTTTTGTTGCTCATAAAATGTTATTACTCATAAAATTGTATTTTCGGCTAGTTTTTGACCAAGAAACATTTTCTTTACCATCCACGTGAAAAAATTTTCAAAAACTTTTTTCCTGGAAATATGACCACTCTAGGGGTAAAAACATGCGGGGAATCCGAATGTGACATTTTCGAAGCGAAAAACGCTCCCCTGATTCAGGGAAGGCCTATGTATTGAAATGAAAAGTCGCAAAAATCGCATTTTTGGAATCGTTAACGGTTACAACAATTTTTCCGCTTTTGCATGAACCTGATCTTCAATCAAATCGTGTCACGTCTGTTTCAACCCATAGAAAAACAGATAAAAGTCTGTGCCTTTTGACCTATGGCTCAGATGGATCCTAGGGCACTAAGACCCTAAGGCTCCTATGACCCCAAATTCGTGGGTCAAGATGTGCTCCACCCTGTAGAGGAGGATTCGTGGGTGGTAACAACATGATTAAAATATGATTTTAATTAATTTCCAGTTTCACGAAATTAGTATTAGTAACACGATGACAAAACAAAAACCGGCTCTCCCAGACCCAGTTCCTCGAGATGCGCAGCGCGCTGCTAATTCGAACAACCTTTTTTTTCTCATTTTGGAAAAACGCCGTGTTTTGGTCATTTTGTCTTGAAACCTGGCTGATTTAGCGTTAAAAATAGCACAAAGCGCGTTCAAATTAATGTACATTGAAAAAATTAACAATCGCGGAACAAGATTTTTTATCATCTGCTTATCAGTGGTCCGGTATACGTGTACACTTTACCTAACGATGCAGAACTTCGAGCTCTATCGAATGAGTATAAAAATGGGGTGAAAATAATACTATTCGATTCGCAATTTTTCTATAAAAAAGACAAGTTAAAAAAGTGCTTTTTGGCCGCATATGAAATGACTGAGCGACGTAACAACGAAACACGTATAAACTGTCCTAATCGATAAACGGGAAGGAAAGTTCTCCACCAATCATAAATCATCTGGTTTTGAATGAAATGGTTGGTTCAATTGACGTCTAGTGCTTATGTAAATTTTCTATCCTTTAGCCTAACAAAGGTTATATGCTGATAAAAAATTTTTTGTTGCTGATTATTGGACACAAAACGAAACATTAATACTCAAATACGAAAATCTTATTACTAGTTACGAACGGAAATATGCATACCTGTGAAAAACTGCGAAAACATTGAAGCAACGTTAAAAAATCAAATCGACACAGGTGGGATTCGAACCCTCAATATGTTAAGTTTAGAGGCTGACGCTCTACCACTGTGCCATGAAGGCAATTGAACAATTGCGCTGAAATATATAACAAATTATAAAATGCAAATGAAAAATCTTTTTAGCTTATTTTTTGCTATTGAATAAAATAAATGGTTTTGGAAGAAGTGAGACAATATGCTCAAAGTTAGGCGAACGAACAAATGAAACAATTGTGGTTGACCCTACGTGAAAAGGCCATAGCACACATTTTTCTTCTTTTGGTCAATAATTCACATAGCATCCAGCTGACAAATTTATTTTTTTTATTCAATGCCGATAATAGTGGAAAGAAACCTTCGCATCGTTTCAATCAAACTCAAATAACGGAAAATTCTATTTTTTTCTGCAGGAACTTTTTGAAAGATTAGACAAAAGATAACGTTTACTTACCAAGTTTTTGTGTAAATAAATTTGTGTAAATTTTCGTATGTAATTCGAAATTGTTTATTTGTCTGTTAACTATTGTTTTATTACCTACAGGGGGATGCAAAAGTCCTGGCACAGGGTGACATAAATCCTGGCATATGGTGCAAAAAGTCTTGGCATAGGTTGCAAAAAGTCCTGGCATAAGGTGCAAAAAGTCCTGACAAGTTCCCAATAAAAAAACTGCAACTTCATGATGAAGATTGTTGTAAATCCATTAAAACTAATTTTTCTTATGCCAGGACTTTTGCACCCTATGCCAGGACTTGTGTCACCCTGTACCAGGACTTTTGCACCCCCTGTATTAGAATAAAAATAAACAAAAACAATGACAATAACCAGTTTGGAAACATGTATACAAGGGGAGGGGGCAAAAGTCCTCTCGTAACAAGAGAACGGTAAGAAGTGACGCCTTCAAATTCAAAAAAAATCTAGCCAAAATCGACCATCGATTCCCTATAAGATTTTAAAATTAGCTGCGGACGCCCAACTTTTGGGGCACTGGGGGTCCAAAAGTCGAAAAAATGAACTTTTAAGAAAATAATAGCCCTAAAAAACACTTAAAATGTGACTTATTCTTTGCAAAAACGACGTTTTCTACTATTTTTGACCATGCCCTTTCACGTGGAATCGTTTTTGGTGTGATTTTTAAAATTTTTTTGAAAATTCGATTTTTTTACTTCTTATTCCCAGCCAAGTATTGAGGGTCAAAAATAAATTTTTTCAAATCACTCCAAAAACAATTCCACATGGTCGGTAGAAAACGTCGTTTTTGCAAAGAATAAGTCACATTTGAGGTGTTTTTTAGGGCTGTTATTTTCTTAAGACTTGTTAAAGGTCAGTTTTTTTATTAACGCTTTTTTGTCGATTTCCTTGTTTTGTCCTTTTTGTGTTGGATATTTTAGCACTGAAATTAACTGTTAGTGTCGAAAATGAAGAAAACGAACAGATGGAATCAAAATGCAAAAGAAGAAGACTTGATTTCGAATAAAAGCTCAAGAAGCCTTGATGTCAAAGAAAAGCTCAGGATCATTGAAGAATCGGCAAAAATCGAAGCAATCATTGGTTGGTGCACGAATTCATGGGTGGGAAAAGTGAGAAGCGAGAGCAAACCGGTCACTGGAGACTTGTAAAGGTCAGTTTTTTACTAATGGTTAAAATTACTGTTTAAGAGAAGGCTATAAAAGTTGTTGAGGAAAATGGGATCAATGGTTTGAAAGCGAGCAATGAATAATTGGATAATTTCAGAAAGCGATATTCGATGTTGTTCAAAACATTTCAAGGAGAAGCGGCAGGAACCGACGAAAGCGCACTGAATCTACCAGGGCATTATTCAGAATCTAAAATTCATTATCGGAAAATCCTGCTGCAGGAGCGCGTCAGCAAGTTGGATTCCGGTCAAGAATTGATTTCAAATCTATTGAGCGTCCTCAGATTCCTTAAAAGTGCATGGGAAAACGTGAAACCTGAAACTATCCGAAACTTTTATATAAACATGCGGAATTTGTGCGTGACGAAAATATACAGGGTGGATAAAAAAAGGTGGATTTTTTGGGATGGGGGGGGGCAAAGGTTCGGGGAAAAATTACAAAAATCCAAGAATTATGTGCTATTCGATATTTGCCTCCCTTTGTCTATTTGCCATAGATTTTGAAGTGTACTCGATCACATACATTCTACTCAATATTTGAAGTGCCCTGGCTATTTTAACCATAATCATTTCAATATTTGGTCGAAGGCACTACAAGTGGTTTGTTTTCAACCAGGCTTTCTTCGAATTCTTTTATTTGAATTTCTTACGTTATTGTCACCATCCT
>JAQGBS010004433.1:0-10315 GCA_034698545.1 Acrobeloides obliquus
GCCATCTCTTCCAAGGAGGAGAATTAGTTATATATTATGTAAAATTTATGTGATTGTATATAATGTAGTTTTATCATTTTCTTTGTTTGATTCATATCATGTTTTTATTAGGTTTTTAATAAAGAACAAACAATTCAAAACTTATTACAAGTCAAAAATACAAGAAAAAATCTTAATTAACACAAAGTACAAAAATATAAATCAAATGTCAATAAAAGAAAAATGTCAATAAAGTCTAGATCAAATAAAATGTTTCCGCTTGTTCCTAGCCGGTTCCTCCTCTGCCTTCTGAAGCTTATAAAGCACATTGTTTAGAGCTGTATCCTCGTCCATTCCACGCCTGATGTAGCCATCTGCACCGTGCGCACGATCATAAAAAACTGTGTCCAACATTTGTCTAGCTGAAAATGAGAATTACTTTCTCGGCAAAACGTACAGGATATTCCAAAAAACCACCATTTGATCATTTTTGGCAAAAATTTTTCTCCAAAATGACTCAGGGGTATTTTTATGCAAGAAATCGATTGCGCGCACCGAAAAACCTTGAAAACGCCTCCCAAACCATAAAATATCAACTTTCAAGTATTTCTACCGAAAATAACTAAAAAATACGAAAATTGGATATTTCATGGCCTGGGCAGCGTCTTCAAGGTTGTTCGATGCGCGCAATCGATTACTCGCATAAAAATACCCCTGAGTAATTTTTTGAAAAATTTAGCAAAAAATGACCAAATGGCGGTTTTTTGTGGAACACCTGTAAATTTGGTAACCTTCATCCAAAATCGTCTTATGTGATTCGAAATCAACCGGTTTAATATTTATATCCTCCATCTCAGAGACTTCATGTAACGCTTCAACAAGTGTATTCAAACGGTGTATAATCATTCCAAAGGTCTGGACCAACAGTATTCCCATCAAAAAGAAGATAATGAACAATCCCAGTGGGTCGATTTTGAGCGGCTCTGATGTCTTTTCGAATTTTCCAGTCCGCTCATTCATTTTCGTCCATAGGAAACCCTCTTAAAAGCAGTTTTGTAGTCAGATGAGTAAAAATAGGGATGCAAAAGTTACAATCTTTTTGGGTACTACTAAGAATTAGCGAGCCTACACTGAAAAAATGAGCATTTTGCTGATTTTTGAAGTCAAATTTGATGATTTTGAAACAAATGTTCTTGGCATCCCTAGGTAACTTTATGCGGGAAATCGATTGCGTGCATTCCAGAACCTTAAAAATGGTTTCCTGACTCCAATTAAGAATATTGTTTGAAAGTAATATGTTTGACGGGAAAAATTCTCATACCTGCGTGGTCGTGTTTGACGGACAATTCTTGCAAAACAAGCAAACACAACAAGTAATTCACAACCTCTGTAGGGCCACATTTTTAAGAGCTTATGAAAGCATATACGGCTCCAAATTTTCCGAAAAAGCTCGTTTTCATGTTTTGTCAATGAGCGCAATCGATTTCCCGTATAAAGTTACGGTAATTTATAAAAACAAAATTTTTTTTGAAAAAAATCACCGTTAAGTGGGTTCGCTAATCTTTAGTATCAATCTTTGTACCCGGCAAGAAATATGCAAATTTTGAGCACTATATATTTTGCTCATTATGATTGACAAAGAAGACAAGTTACGTCATTCCGATACAAATTTTTCACTACAGACTCAAAATGTTCGGACTCAAAATTCGCATTTGTCTGGCCGGTGACAAGAATTGTTACCTTTCGTAACTTGTACACCCCTACTCAAGTCTACCATGTGGAATAAACTGGAACGATAATACATCTTTGTGCTTTTGAATAAGGTAGATTGCCAGCACGAGTAAGCCGTTGAGTAGGATTATCGTGAACGCTATCTGGTTTCGTAAAGATGCCAAGCCTTTAGCAACTTCGGCTTGTTCTTGGGGTGTTGATTCGATGGGCTAGAAATTCAAAGTTATAAATACAGGGTGATTCAGATGAATATACGAAATCAAAAAGTTGATATCTCGGCATAGGAAAAAGATTTTCATAAAAGGTTGTTTGCAAGTTACTAATCCATATCTTTAAAATATTTTCATGATTCTTGAATAAGTCTATGTGTATTGAAGCAAAAAACCTGAATTTTTTCCTTAAGGAATTTTCAAAAAATAATGCTGTAGAAAACGTCGAAAATTTTCTAGAGTATCGAAAAACGGTAATACCCTCAAATTTTTGTGAAAATCAGAGATATCCTTCTCGAGAAAATTCAATTCATACTAAAACCGGCTGAAAATTGCATAAATTAACGGTAAAATATGACAATTTTCGGTAAACCTTGAATCCAAATTTTCTTGAAAAGGATATCTTCGCAATAATCAGGATACTACCCGTTTTTTACTGCGCTCTACAAGATGGCGTTGTTATTTTTCAAAAATTTCTTAAGAAAAATACAGGCTTTCGCTTCAATACACAGTAAAAAGTCATATATGAAAATTGTTTTCCTATCGAATTTTATTTCATTGTATGTTCATCTGGATCACCCTTTACATCATAGCTGTAAAAGATAAATCATTATAGACTCTTCAACTAAATTTGAGCATTTAGGCAAAAATTTTGACCTTAAGATATTTCTCAATTAGCTGATCCCAGAAATTTTCTTCAGCCGTTTTCAATTTGCCTCGATCACAGCATTGAAGATACTCGGAATCCATCCAAAGGCCTCGATGTCTTGTATCGCGTACACTCATGTTGTCTTCGAAGCGCGTACCGGTTTCACCTTCAAGGCGACGAATGGGCATGGCCTTAAAAATTTCAAATTTTATCCAATATTAGAAAGCCCCAAATTCACACATAAGCAAAATGTCGAAAATTTTTTAGCCTAATGGAATACAAGGTGGGCCAAAAAACCGCATTTTTGCAATTTTTTGAGCAAATTTTCGTCAAAAAATTTTTTTATTTTATAAAACAACCATATATAAGGAGTTTCCTATACGAGAAATCGATTTCGAGAATTGATAAATCGTAAAATCGCTTCCCTAATTAAGACTAAAAAACCTTATTTTTGAGATTTTTTAGCTGTTTCAGAATCAGAGAAGCGATTTCATAATTTTTCAATGCTCGCAATCGATTTCCAGCATAAAACTTCATATAGTTATTTTGAAAAATTTTTCTGCAAAAGTTTGCTCGAAAAATCGCAAATGCAATTTTTTTGGCACACCCTGTATTCGACCTTCATACTTTATTATAGGTAATCAAAAAATTTCGTTATGACGATAAATATGGAATATAAAAATACCTACTTGTCTACTTTTTGGCTGCTTAAGACGGTCCTTGTTGCTCAAAATATTCAACATGTTCACAGCTGGTCCACTTCGGCTAATATTAGCTTGCTCGTCCTAAAAAATTGCAGTAAAATCTCTCTATAATGAATCAAAATGACACAGTTTTCAACGTGTCAAATATGCGAATTTCGTGTTATATCTGCTGTAAATAACCCCTAAAATGCTTAATTTTGACAAAAAATTTCCGACTTGAGAACTCTGAGTCATTTGCGGTCGTGAAGTAGTACCGTAATTTTCTAAGAAGCGCAAAACTTGAGCATGCAATTTTTTTAGTCTGAATCATACCTGAATAGTTTGTAACAAACGCTCATTCCTCTCCAATTTCCGCTCCAATGCTCGCATCTGTTCATTCGGTAGTTGAGGTCTCCGGAAGCATGGTAAAACCCTGTAAAACAGGCTGTTTTCATCACCAACACCTAGTCTTCGAAGCCAATTCTCCACGCGCGACTCCTTGTCAACCGGCTGACCGATGGCTTTAGCTACAGCTTCACGAGTTCCCCAATTGATTACGTTCAAGTTGATCAATGAATACAGTGAGAGGAAAATATACGTGGCAGGAATCATAAGGAAGAAGATCGAACCAAAGATAATGTTTGTGAATTCTTTAGGATGAAGAAATGAGGCGCATAGGAAAATCCAGACCATTGTCAGAACAAACATTGAAGTTGGAGAAAAAGCGGCTGAAAAACGAAGGAAAAATTATTTATATATGAAATTTTGTGTTAAAAAGTTGCTGAATTGAGATTTTTCGGTTTAATATGCTTGTAAGTATACCACCGAATTCTTCTAGAACTCACAAGGGAGGAATTTTGATCAATTTTTAAGTTTTCTGGAGTATAGAGGGCCAGGGAAAATTTTTCATCCAATTCCATTGAAAATCGCTTCACCGTTAGGAAAAAATCTCCCACTATATCAGGAGAACAAAAGTTCGGAAACACCCTTTAATTTTATTAGCAGCTGCGGAGATATTCCCGTTGCCTGGTTATCGGAATTTTCCATTTTTACCGTAGTGAGTGAAAAAACCCCTCCTAAATATGAGCCTGATCTTGACTACATTACTGTCTAATACGTACTTTCTAATATGACTTGACTCACTGTAGCTACCAAAACAGCTAACATAATAAATGCATAGACAACCGACGCAACCTTAGCATAAAACAGCTGAATATTTGACTCGAACATAAAACAAACGAAGATAAACAAGCTGACTGGAATGGCATTGTATAGCATCACTTTCGCAGAATCCACACCAAATGCAGCTACCTTGAATATAAAAAGGATTCGTATGACTTAACAATTCGCAAACAAACATACTTGTGCAAAAACCAACATAGTGAAAATGATAGCAGGACCAAGCATAGAAAATCCAATCACAATCATTTGGTATAAAATGTACAATTTTGAGATGCTCTTGTTGTTTTGAGTAGCTAGCTAAAAAGAGAACCATGGAAAATTGATAAAATTCAATTGAAAAATTGAAAATCCCTAAAGTCACTCTTGTTTAAATCACTTCAGTTTTTTTACTGCCACAGCGCGGTACGTGCCATAGCTAGAAAGGAATTCCCCAAGTATTGCACATTTTTAATATAAAAAAATCATGTCATATTGAGAAATTTTGAGAATGGATAATTTTTGTAAAAAAAATCATGTTATATTTTGGCCCTCAACGCCAAAATACAGAGGTAACTTTTTGAAAAATTTAATTTTAACAAAAACCTTTAATTTTGGTCCTCTAAACCCAATTAGTACTATTTTTATACTAAAAAACTTACTTTATAATCAGCCAATAAATCAAGAGTATTGGCAACAGATGAAGGAGTCCAGCGTCGTCTCTGGTTGAAAAATTCCTCAAAGCCCTCAGGCGCGTAGGTTTCGGCGTCAGATGCTGCTGCGTATTCAATTCGATAACCCTGAAAAAAGGCATATATTATTACTTGTATTTTAAAAATCGTAATTTGGAAGATTTTTCATGTTTTTCAAAAAAAACTAATTTTTTTTCAAAAATGACCCTATTGAAGTTAATTTTATGTAAGGAATCGATTGCGCGCATTCCCGAAGCTTGAAACGCTTCCATAACCCTGATTCAGGAAAATGAATGTTTTGTATTAAAGCAAAAATAAAAAACATTTTTGGATCACCTGCCTCAAAAATCATCTTCCTGAAGGTAATTTTATTGTGAGCATTCTCAAAACGGATCATGCTTTTCCAACCCTGTGATTCAAGAAAATTAGTACATGTTAGATTTTCGCTTCAATACGCACTCTTATTTCCCTGAATTAGGATCAGAGATGCGTTTTCAAATCGATTTGCGCGCAATCAATTCCTCGCATAAAATTAGCCCCAATAGGGTCATTTTTGAAAAAAATTCAAGTCATGAAAGAAAAATGAAAAAATCGCCCAATTCCGGTTTTTTAATATACCCTGTACTATACCTGTTTTAATAACAAAGTTGATAGCCAACGATCTTCGCCTTGATCATATTGTACAAAATGCCGAGCATCAGACGCTGTTTTCGTATATTTGTTCATAACATTATCATCCATAAGAGCGGATGATCGGAACAAAGAGAAACAACCAGGTGCACATAGAACGCAGCCAAAAACATGCTCTGCTGCTTTTTGAAACCAATGTGCAATGGCATATTCGAATTTCTGGTACCACACCATCACACCTAAATTTTACGTGTTATAGCAAACTTGCAGGATGTCCCCTACGTAACATTACACTAACTTTAATCGAACATATCTTTTGATCCATAAAAGGTTTTTCAATGTGGTTTTTTAAAACTGGAGTCCAGACAATTCTGTACAACTTATAAGACACATTGAAAATTGCTTATATAAAAAATATATTTTATTTTTTCAAAACTTTAAAAGTGAGTTTCACTATTCCCATGTTCTAAATTTTTTCATTTTTGCATATTCAGAAAGGGTAAATTTTTTCTATATAATTAACAACAAATTTTTTTTATTAATTCATGATGTAAAAAAGTTGAAAAAATCAATTCGACTCAGATGGGATTCAAACCTTCGATGTTAGATCTAGAGGCTGACGCTCTACTACTGCGCCATGAAGGCAATTAATTGGAGCTTTTAACAATTGTATATAAATCCAAGTATATTATTGGCAATGAATTAACAAAATGAATATAAAAATATTTCTTAAAAATTTTATAGAAAAAAATTTACTCTTTTTGAATATGCAAAAATTTGAAGCATAAGAACAATGTGAAATTCACGTTCAAAGTTTTTAAGAAATAAAGTAAAATTTTTTATAAATACAAATTTCGATGGTGTACTCAAATAAGTTGTCCAATATTGTCTCCATTTAAAAAAATCGCATCGAAAAACCTTTTATAAATCAAAAGTTATTGTAACGTTATGTGGGACACCCTGTACAAGTTGTACTGACCATTTCCAATCGGATGAATTCTTCCACAAGCACAACCAATATCACTTTTTGTGTTCATTAAATGGAGTAGCTTAATCACCGCATCCGGCTCAAATTTCGAGTCACCATCAATAGCCAAAATATAGGTGTTGTCAGCTTGTAATTGACGATCTTCCACACTCAAATGAGAATCGATAATCCTGTGGCCGAGAAGATAATACATGTACATGACCTGTAAAAAAGAGCTTGATGAATTTTATCAATTGGAGAAGACAAACTTGAGACCAGCGCTTCTTATGACGAATCAGCTTCTTGTCTTTCAAGTGTACAAATAGCAAAGTGCCTGCGGGAAGACGAACAACCAATCGGCCACCATATGAAGTGTTCACAAGGATGCGATTGTGCGAATCGTTTTCAAATTCGTCAGGATTGCTGAAAAAATTGAGTAAACTCCGAGCTTGGATAAACCACAGCATAAAAATAAAGAAATTGTTATCCCAGACAGTGTCTATAATGGTGAGGACGAGAGCCGGCCTTTTCCATATACAAAATTGAGGCCATATAAAGTTTCCATGTCAAGCAAATTCCTTAAACCTATTTATAAAAAACTTCTAACCTAGATAATTCAATAAGCAATTCAAAGAGTAGCTTGAAGTATTCGTTGGGAATACGACCACATTCACTATCATCTTCCCAAGCATCGTCAAAGAAAACATGGGCTGAAAAATCCTAGTAATTTCGAGAAAATAATTGAGTCGTCTTTTAAACTTTTTTCACAGCAATTTAATTTTTTTTAAATGAAAAAACTTACCTTCTAAGCGAAATTTCATCCTATCTTCGGAATTCTTCTCAGCCAAACGAATAGCATGTTCTTCATCAAGTCTAAAAATGGAAGATTAAAATGTTGTAGACCAACGTGTTCACGATCAATAAATTTATACTACAACGAAAGATGCAAACAACGTGGTAATTAAGAGGACCCTCTCCCCAAACATTTTTAATTTTTAGGAAGATAATTTCCAAAAAAGTATCAAAATCCCCCCAATCTGTACCAAAATTACGACTCTGGATGCACAAGTTACAAAAGGTAACAATAATCCTTGTCACCGGCCAGAAATATGCGAATTTGATATGAGCATAAATTGTTCATTGTAGACCAGAGCTCTCAAATTTTGAAATTCGCATAAAATCGAGTCCAAGTTGAACGGATAAAATGTCAATTTTCAAAAAGTTCCTTCACTTATTTAATAAAGCAGGGGTTTGTGTTGAAACTTTTTGAAAATTTGACATTTTATAGGTTCAATTTGAAATCGATTTTTATGCGAATTTCAACATCTGAGAGCCCTGATAGTAGCAAATTTGTCTCGAGTGACAAAATGTGTATCCTTTGTCACAATAGAAAATATTGGTTTTATCCTAAAGTTCTCGGACTTTACTTCTCATCTTCGAAGATGAGAAGTGAAGAATTTTTAAATCAACCCAATATTATCGTACAAAATTCGCATATTTCTGGCCTGTGAAAGGACTTTCACTTTTTGCAACTTATCACTATTACAAACTCCCACTTTAGAATCGATTTAATCATCTGAGTCATTTCATTCTTAGTTTCATGCCACATTGTAGCACAAATGTACAGAGTAACAGTCTTATCGATTTCTCCGTTTACAATTCTTAAATCTCCAGTTTCATCTTCATCTTCTGATTCGTCGGCATTCATCTAAAAACCAAATTTTTTGAAATCAGGCACAAATGCACATTACTAGAGTGGCTGAGATAGAAATTTCAAAAATTTAAATTTGCCACTTTCCCAAAAAATTTTCAGAAAATCATAAGGTTCTTCCTTGTGTTTTTTTCAATTTTTCCAAAAAGTCATAAGGTTTCCCCTTATAGTTTTTAACATATTTTTTCAAAAAAATTTTGTATTAAAAATACTAAAAACTAGCGCTGCAGGCAAAAATTTTTAAAAACACCTAATTTTAAGCTGAAAATGTTCAGAAAATTAATACTTTTGGTAAAAATTGAACAAATTTGGAAATTTTTGTTAAAAAAATAGAAAATGTTACCACACCCCGTCGTTAAAACCTCAATACAATAAACAGCGCCGCAAGAAAACATCTTTTGAAAATGCTTATTCTTAAGCTGAAAATGCTCATAAAACTATTCGAGCCAAATTTCGAGATCGAGACGAGATTCTCGACAGTGAAAAAATCACACTTTTCGAGACCAAAATGCACGAGACTCTCGATTCGAGACTCCACTCTACACACTACCTTTCGTCCAATCGACGATTGAAAGACTACAATCGATTGTTCTATAGCCATTCCATTCATAACCGGTGAGATTGAATCAATTCTAAAGTTAAAAATAATTTCTAAAACAACTTGAAAAAACACCTACGTTTCTTCAGTGTCCAAAAAAGATTCGCTAGAAACAAAAGAATAGTTCCAAAACAGATGTAATGTGAACCACAAAAGTGTGATAAAATAGTCGGAAAATGGCTTCGACGTGTCAATCCAACGAGCGCAATACCATTTTAGTCCCATCGGTTGAAGTATTTTTGCCATGAAACATAGTGGAAAATGATGACAAGACACATAAGTGAGAAGTAATAAAAGTGGGACTTGAAGAAAGACCGGATGCAATATAGTAATAAACTGAAGACGCATAGCCGAAATAAAGCGGGTACAAAATCGCAGGAAGAAATTTGTTACTATGGCTATCATTGACATGTAGAAAATGTTCCTGTGAAAAAGAAATAGTTCATAAGTAGTATAAAAAACATACAAAGTCTCTTCTGGAAGTTCCCCTTTAAGAAAAGAGCCAATTATAATCCCAATAGGGATACTTTGGACAATAAATGCGAAATACATAACACCCGTAGCCGAAACCATCCTAGCCACGCATAAAAGCAATCTCGAATGCGAGTTCAACTTTCGGACACCGTATTTTATCTATAAAAAAAGATATAAAATTCAAATTTTAGATAAAAATTCGAATTTTAATCAAAATTTTTGGCCCAATTTCGATTTTTGCCAAATTTCAATTTTTGGCCAAAAGTCGTTATTATAAAAAAATTTGAATTTTGTCCAAAAATCGAAAATTTGTTCATAAAATCGAAATTTGGCATCACACTTGCACAACCATATGTACAAAAATTTTCAAAAGTATGCAACCCCCTCAATTGGCGCAAAGTAGGTTTCAGTTTGAAGGATGGAAAAGTCCCAAAAAATTTACCTTGGTCCCCCTTAATATTTTTTCCGAAAAATTAGGTAAAAATATAAAAGGGGACCAAGGCAATTTTGTTCAAAAATTTCAAAAATCACCTTTGTCCCCATTATGTTTTTTTCGCGTCAACAGGCGCAAAAAAATTTTTCGTTAAAAACTCATTCTTAAGCTTATTATGCTCAGAAATTTTCAATTTTCGACAAAAATTTTGTTGAAATTAAGACAAAAAAAAATCGAAGGCAAAAATTTGTTAAGAATTGTTTGTTGTTAAAGGGATTTGGACTTTAGGGAGGGAAATTTGACAAAAAAAATGCCAACTTTGGAGCCTCATTCTGAAAAACCGTAATATTATTTGGAAAAACTTTTTACACGATTGGATTGTATGCAAATGTTCCCACAAA
>JAQGBS010004434.1:0-10315 GCA_034698545.1 Acrobeloides obliquus
TTCCATGCTATGTTATACTGGCTGATTCATCAAAATAAAAAAGTTATGAAGGTTTTAGTAAAACCGCTGAAAAAAATCTTTTTTCCTGAAAATATTTTTTTTATAAAAACTAGTGGAAAATAAGCCTTATTGGATGTGTCCACCAATTAAAAAAACCGCATCAAAAAAGACTTCAAAATTAAAAAATTATGAACTTTTTAAGCATAAAAAAATATGCGCAGTCGTCGGAGGGTTAAAAAAAATTCATTTAGGGGAATGTGCGAGTAAAAAATGTGGGAGTAAAAAAAAACAATTTGTATTTTTCACAATTAGTTTTTGAAAGTTTTTCCCACGTTTAATAAAATTCATATACTCGTTCTGTCTAAATTATGATTTTTCCGAAAACAGCTTTGCAGTTTTATGAAACAATTGAAATTACAGTAAAAAAGACTGCGTTAAGAAACAGACCGTTTGGTTTTATACAAATATATGAAATATATCTGAAATGTATGAAACATTTGAAATGCAGCATTAAACAACCAAACGGTGCGGCTTTTCATCGCTCAGATTTGAATCCTTTGTTATATATGGTTTCGGTTAAGTATTTGATTGTGAATTCTTCTAAGCTTAGGATTAGGCGTTATGATCGGGGTGAACTTAGGAGCGGCGCCGAAGGCGCCGGTGCGCGACTTTGGAGCCACGGCCAACGCTCGGAATTGGAAGTAGGGTTGCGTTTTGATTTAGGCTAAGCGGCAGCTCGGCGCGCCTCGCTGCCGCTTAGCCTAAATCAAAACGCAACCCTACTTTCGATTTCGATTGTGGTCAATACCTACAGATTGTACCAGGCCATGTCATACCGGGCTGTAACTCATACACCCAGCAATTTTACCTTTGACGCGATTTGATTCTTATAAACTTTTTAAAAATAGCTCGATTTCATACAGTCTTTTAACCTCAAAGCGCTTCTAAGCTGAGCGATGAAAAGCCGCACCGTTTGTTTGTTTAATGCTGCATTTCAAATGTTTCATACATTTCAGATATATCTCATATATTTGTATAAAACCAAACGGTCTGTTTCTTAGCGCAGTCTTTTTTACTTTACTTAAGTTTTAGATTAAAACAATAGTCAAGCATCTTGCCTATTTTCACTCGTACCTTCTTACATGTGATTTAAAATGGAGAAATGTTTTCCAAAGGTTGGCTTATGTTAATGATTCTTTTATTGATATGCAAAGAAAATGCGCTGAAAAATTCATAAAACATCGTCCTGGTAAAAAATATCGTCAATTTACCTAAAAAACGTGCGATTTGAGGCATGTTTGATAGCTACATAAACAAGATGGAATATGCAGCTACTGATCCGGAACTTATGGAATTTGTTTTTAGAGGATGTTGCAAAGAAATAGGTAAAATTATATATACAGGGTGCAGCAAAAGTATTAAATCAAAAAAGAAAGTGGCATAACTTTTTACGGAGAAAAGATTTTCGAATAATTTTGGTGTCATTAGAAAGCTCGTGATCTTAACTGTTGAATTGCATCAAAACCATTCCGTAAAACTTTCTTAACCCATTAACGCCCACTGAGTCATATGTGGAACGCAATGTAAATGGACCTCTAGAGCAGTTAACTTAAACCCATTTCGGAAGCATAATAGCTTAAGAAGCAATATCTCGAAATATCGCAAATAGCTCCTATGGTGGTGGGAGTACGCCAAAAAGTGTCGCCAGAAACTTGAAGCCTATATTATTTTGAAGTACCTAGTGAGTGATTAACAAAAACATATAAATTAGGTCCCGTGCTTTTATACTTGTGGAGAAATCGAGGGTCATATTTGGCCTATACCATGTTATATACATGTGACATTGTTTGTATCATAACTTTTTTTCTATAAATGCGTTTCCTACAATTTAAAGCACGTTTTTATTGCCCATCGTTGCCCTTTCCAACGACACCAAAACTATGTCCCAAGCATGTTTAGTTTTCAAGAAAAGTGACTTTTTTCTATAGAACACGACTTTACCCCCTAAAAAAATCACTTTTTGGGTTCTAGTTTAATGGGTTAATTAAAAGTTTATGACCAAAACAGTTAGGAGTCAAATCGTTCTTTGGCACGCTACTATTATTACAAAAAATAATTTTAGCATAGTTTATAAATGAATAGGTTTTAGGGGTCATTCAGATATTACGGAATCAAAATTTAAGGGTTTTTTGACCCTCTCCCCCTGTAATCAACCGTAATCATTTGGCTACCCCCACCCCTCCCCCCATGATTAAGTAATCAATGGCAAAATTTTTTAAATAAAAATCAAAGCCTTATAAACAATTTTTTGGATGAATTTTCGATTTTTGACGGATTTTTCGATTTTTGATGAAATTTTCAATTTTTAACGAATTTTCGAAAATTTTAAATCAAAATTTATTAAAAATTTATAAATTTAAACAAAAAATTTTATACATTGTGATTACGTAATCATTGACCTGAACCCCCCCCCCCCGTAATCAATCGTAATCATTCGGCTATCCCTTCCCCCCCCCCTACTTGATTACGTAATATCTGAATGACCCCTTATGCCATGATTTTTGTGTTTTTCGGCAGCTTTTGATCTCACAAGAGAACCACTAGAAGTGTCGGGCTCAGATTTTTAAAATTTTTTGCTGATATTATAGAGGACTCCTGCCTATGAAAATATCAGTAATCATTATCGGCCGGTTGCACTCCGTATTTGGAGCATTTTAGCTTTTATTTTCTATCTTTTCCATATACTAAATCTTAAATTCTAAAATTTTAAAGCTATCGTGGTTGAATGGTAATGTATTACTTTTGAAACCAATGACTCGGGTTCGAGTTCCGACAGAAGCATAATTTTTTACTATTTATTCAAACAATTAAAAATCTTTTTTCTATTGTTATCTCACTTTTTTGCACCTAAATGAGTTTTTTGCAATAGAAGTACATTTTATATTATAAAGAATCACTTTTCAGCTTTCAAATTTGATCGAGCCCATCTTGCAAGAATGCTTCTATAAAAAGTTGTATTGATATCAATTTCTTAAGAAACCCAAAAATTTGAAGCTGTGAAGTGACACTTGACGCCATTTTTATCATAGTTTGTGTTAGAAAAGGTCTTTTGGCATGGTTTTGGTATCAATTTAAAGCTTATGAATTTTACTTTTAAACGATACCAAGGCCACTTGATGAGACCCTCTCTATCAAAATTTCTTGGAAAATACAGGGTAATCAATTTAAATTGGACCATTTGTTTTGCTCATATCTCCACGTGTGTTTCAAGCGGAAAAATGTCTGTGACCCGAGCTTTTTATTTCCAAAAAACACCCCATATAGGGGTAATTTTATGCGGGAAGTCGATTGAGCGTATTCCCGAACCCTGAAAATGCTTATCTGACCCTGATTCTTGGAAAAACTTGGTTTTGAAGCGAAAACAAATAAAATGTCAAATTTTCACCAGAAAAACGGCCGTATATTTCTAAAAAACACATATAGGGATAATTTTATGTGGGGAATCGATTGCAATCATTTTCAGAGCCTGAAAATGCCGCCATAAAATCTTTTTTAATGCGGTTTTTTTCACTAGTGAGTTTTTAATATCATAGAATTTGATTCTGAACTAGATTTGGATCGACTTTCTTATGAATTTATCGAGTTATACAAATGGATTGTCATGCAACTTCAAAGTAATAGAAAAATGTACCCGAGTAAAATTTTTCAATAATTCTTTTTTTATTCGATAGAGGAGACCTAGTAGTATAAATCTATGGGATGGTTTGGCGTAAAACGCTCCCTGTGATTTTTTAAGGCACTTCAAAGTTCAAAATAGCCAAAAAAATTTAAAAAAAGTTATGTAGAAAATCACAGCAAGTGTTTCAGAAGACAAGCATACATGCGCATTTGGGATCTAATGTTACCCTATCTTTTACAAAAAAAATTATTGAAATCGGCTTAAACGTTAAAGAGATATGCTAAAATTTATTAAACAGTCACAGACTTTTTGCCTTAATTATGTGTGTTGAAACACACGTGATCTCATTCATTTTGGCGTCATTTTTTTTATCCAAACCAATTTCGAATACCCCGCGGCATTTCATTTCATATTAGAGACAGGATTTTTCAACAAACCGGGACCGGGGACAACGGGGGCTAAATCCCCAGTTTTCCGGGTCCCCGAATTTCCCGGTTTTAAAAAAACCGGGGACCGGGGATTTTTTTGAAAAAAATTTTTTCCACCAAAATGTTAATAAATGAGACATTAATGGTAATTTTAAACCTAATGTTGTTTTAAACTATGAACAGCATAATATCCATATTTGTTTCAACAAATTATAAATAAAAAGACATCAAATAATCAGACAGAAAACAACAATATAAAGACATAAACAAAATCAAAAACTAATCAAAATTGTTATAACAGTGACTTTATATTTGTAATTGATAGATGGTAGTGCTTTGTTCAAAAATATTAGCTTTTCCGCAGTTTCTGGCTTAATGTTTGAACGGCGGTAATCATAGACATCTCACACTACCTTAAAGGTCTGTTCACTGGCGATACAAGTAGTGTAACTAACAAAGGAAGTGAAGGAAGTGTCACAAAAATTTTTGCGAATCTATCCAAAGGTTATATATCATTTTAATGTATTCATTGAGTAGATTTCAAAAAATTATTCCACTAAAATCGAACAAACGGGGGATGCCGAGATCCGGGGTTTTATGCCAAAAATAGCGTTTTCATTGAAATCAAAGGCCTCTAAAAACACCTTTATTTGACTTCTTTCGTCGAAATTTCGACATTTTCCATCGTTTTTGGCTATGGCGAACATTTTCTATAATTTTTTAGAAAAAGTTGAAAATTGTTGATAAAATTGATTTTTCGGACCACATGGGTCCATCCCAGAGCTGTCATAAACACTGTTCCGGTTCCGAGTTCCGACAAGTTCCGGCCATTTTTGCTGTTCCGGCCATTTTTTGTCCGGAACATGAAATTATCGAGTCAACAAAAAATGTATTTTTTCTATGTGTGACCGATCTTTTCAATAAACAGATTTATTGAATCAGGAAATTTTGTACACGTTTTTAATTGATTATTAAATTTTGCTTACGAATGTTTAATTTTTAACGAATTTTTCAATTTTTGACGAATTTTTGTTTCGGTTCCGGGTTCCGGCCATTTTTGCTGTTCCGTGTTCCGTTTCTGTTCCGGTTTCGAACCCTGCTGTTCCGGTTCCGATCGTTGGATCTGTTCCGCGACAGCCCTGGTCCATCCATACATGGGGGTCCAAAAATCAATTTTTTCAAAAATTTTCAACTTTTTCTAAAAATTATCAGAAAATGTTCGCCATAGCCAAAAACGATGGAAAATGTCGAAATTTCGACGAAAGAAGTCAAATAAAGGTGTTTTTAGAGGCCCTTGATTTCAATGAAAACGTTATTTTTGGCATAAAATCCCCCAGATCTCGACATTCTCCGTTTGTTCGATTTTAGTGGAATACTATTTTGGAATCTACTCAATGAGTATATTAAAATGATATATAACTTTTGGATAGATTCGCAAAAAATTTTGTGACACTTTCTTTGTAAGGGGTCCCTAGTGGCCCTCCCTGCCCTCTCCCTTTTTTTACTCTCCCCATCCAATCGCATACTAGTTGATTGATTAGCCATAAAGGCACCAATTTCTTGTTGTAATGTCGAAGAATGTTTTGCTTTTTCCTCCAATTTCCGATATTTCTCAGCGTATTCAGATTTTCCATGAAGTACCAAGAACAGATGTCCGACAAGGGATTCCGTTCCATCCTTTCGATCAAGAGTTTTTTCACTCAATGCATTCGGTTTTGTGATCCGTCAATTTGCGAAATAATCCAATTTTCCAGATAATAGAACTCATATCAAATATAAACTAAAAAAATTCATAGTAACTGAAAAAATTTATGAAAAAAAAGATAATAACTGAACAACAAATTATGTAAATTGTTGGTCAACCTTTGCAAATTTTTACGATTCAAACATAAACTTTTATGACTAGAAAGGATCGCCACAAATGCGTGCAAATAGTTTAGACCGTGTCGAGACATGTGCAAATTAAAGTGCAAATGTTATTAAAAAAATCTCCGGTTTCCCCAATCAAAAAACCGGAGCCGGGTTGACCGGGGCCAAATCCCCGGTTTTTCCCGATCGGGCCAAAAGCCCGAGGGACGGGACCGGGGAATCGGGGATCCCCGGTCCGGTCTCTTTTTCATATTCAAAGAGAATTAACCCAAATTGTATTGTTTGGATTTTTTAGTCGTTTCTTTAAAAATAGCTATTTTTGAACAAAAATGAACTTTTCTGACCAAGAAAAAGCTTATTTTGTACGTATTTTTGTTGAAGAAAATTACAGCTATGTGAGATTTACCCGGAGGCTACGTAGAGAGCATGGTACAGGGTGTATCACAATTATCCGATATTTTTGATTTTACATTTTTTGATGTGGGTTTTTTTATCTTAAATTTAAATTTTTAGTGTAAAAATGAAAGTCATCAAATTTGAGAGACGCTATTATTCGCGCTCATGGCAGAGGAGAGACCCAGAACCAAATTGCAGATTTTCTTGGCATAAATAAATTTTTTGCATAAAATCAAAAATATCGGATAATTGTGATACACCCTGTAGAAGCATAAAAATCCCCTCAAACCATCTTTGTACCGAGGATCAAAACTTTGGAAACTGTGTTTCTGTGGGAAAAAAGAAACATGAAAGAACAAAGTGGTTTTTTTGTCATTTTTAAACATTTTTTGATTTTTCAAGGACAGCTAGAACCCCAGAGAACATCGAAGCAGTGGCAATGTTTGCGATTGCAATCCCGGGAGCGTCGATCAGGCGCGTCACAAACGCTCTTCCTATTTCCTATGGCACGGTTAACACAATTTTTAAAAAAGATCTCAAATTTCACTCATACAAGTTTCAATTTGCCCAGGAACTTGAAGAAATTGAAAAAATCCCTCTGGATATTATCTGGGCTGCGTTTTCCGATTACAAGCGGCGTTTGGAAGTGTGTTCGACGAAATGGGGCGAGTGTTGAGATTTGCTAAATAAAGACAAAATATCTCAATTTTCAATATTTGCCATTTTTTGTCAAGTGTTTTTTTAAAACAATAAATTTATGGCTGACCATTAGTTTCTAGTATATAATAAATGGGATCATTGCAGCTTTCAAATGAGTAGTCGACCGAAAAATTTGGTGGAATAATGTCCGAGATATAAGCATAACAAATAGTCCAATTTAAATTGGTCACCCTGTACTACAAGCTTAGTAGCGTGCCAAAGGACGATTTGACTCCCAACTGTTTTGACCATAAACTTTTGATTAAGAAAGTTTTACGGAATGGTTTTGATGAAATTCAACAGCTAGGATCACGAGTTTTCTAATGGCACCAAAATTATTCGAAAATCTTTTCTCCGTAAAAAGTTATGCCACTTTCTTTTTGGCCCAATGTTTTGCCGCACCCTGTACATTGAAAGCCTTACTTTTAGGCATTCCACACCTATTAAGTCTAGGAGACTTGTGGACGAATAATTTGATGTGGAAAATCAAAGAAGATGGCTCATATCCATCAGAATTGGCAGCCTTCATCGATTTTCAATGTGTTTTTGAAGGTTTTTATATAAAAACGACAAACATACTGTAGCGGCAAAAAGTCTTTCACGTCGCGAAAATTTTAAGTTTTTATGCATTTATTTAATTTTATAGTAATAAAACAGTAAATAATGCAACCGAAATATAACAAAAACAACCAAAAAATGCTTAATATTTAGTGGGATAACCTTTTGCCTTGATAACAGCCTTCATTTTTAGGGGGGATCGACTCTACTAACCCTTTGAGAGTATCTACGGAAATGAGGTTCCATTCTTCTTGTAGCGCACGAAACAGATCATTCTGGTTATTAAACTTTCTTCCAGCGACTTTGCGCTTCAAAATTTCCCACAGGTACTCGATCGGGTTGAGGTCAGGGCTTTGGCTCGGTCACTTCATAACAGGAATATTCATTCTTGGATGTCGGAACCATCTTTTCATGAGCTTCGATGTGTGTTTGGGGTCGTTGTCCTGTTGGAACTTGTCAAACAACACTCGGTTTTTTTCCAAAAAGGCAACAGGTTCTCTCTTAAAAGCGCTCGATACACTTCTTTCGTCATCGTTTTTCTTCCAAACTGACGTGCTACTTCTCCCAAATTGAATAAATGCATAAAAACTTGAAATTCTCGTGACGTGAAAGACTTTTTGCCGCTACTGTATATTTGTTTTCAGGCAATCCAGCGTTTGACATGGCACGGGTATTGTGTTTTTGTACCAATGGAGAAGTTCGCCGAGAACTTGAAACTTACATCTTTGATCTGTATTATGAAAATTTAACTAAATATATGGCAGAAAAGGGCAAAAAGCCAGAATATACGGTTGAACAGGTAAAAAATGAAAGTATATGCAACATTTTACGAAGAAAAGGGAAACCGAGCGCACGTCTCGGTGAAAATTGAAGAGCGCGGCATCAGCTACGCTACCAAGTAAAAAGTAATACGAGTTGCTTTTTGTGAAAGCAGAAAATAATTCTAATCCTAAAACATTAAACGCGTTATGTGTATCTGTCTGTTTGCGCTATCTCCGTTACCTTAAGTCCAATTCCGTCACGACCTATACCAATCGATAGGACTCGGTGAGAGACGAAAAATGACATCAAAATCATGGGAGTACCCGTCAAAGAAACTTTTTAGCTTCATATCATGTTTTAACGTAAGATGATAATGCAATTTTATCGACGTGTAATAGGTCACCCTCATGGCCGAGTGGCTAAGACTCTCGGCTTATATAAATTGCTTGCAGGTTCGATTACCAACAGAAAACGAATGTTTTTGCCCTTGCCAAATAATTAGAAACATACATACTCGGAGCGAGGCCAAAGTCCGAGCTCCGTAGACGGGTAATACAACTTCTTTTTCCCTCAGGCGCGAAGCGCTCGGTCCCCCAGTTTATTACTTATTATGAGGCACGACCACGCAGAAATGCCATTTTAAGCCAAAACTTCAACTATTTTCCTGAGGGTAGGACCAAAAATTTTTTACAGGTATTATTTTTAGACCCACAGTAACACGGGGGATAGTTCATGCCAGGGTTTGAAGTTAACCTGTAAAAGTTAGTCCAAACAGACAAACAAACACACATTGGCATTATATTAGAGGATTTTTAGTTTAAAACAGCATACGAATACGCTTTTGTTAATCAAGCATTCCAAATGGTTCTCAGAGCAACAATGTTGAAAAATGAGGATGGAATGGAGGGTAAGAAGAAGTCCATTTATCGAGCAAATCATGAAAAAGATCTATTATGCATGAAATTTGCGATGGAAGATGGTGTAGAGATATTAGAAAGGCTAAAACCAGAATGGTTGGTACGTGGAGCTTAAACTTGGAGACAAATTGATTTTTTACCATCTACATAGTTACATAAAAAATCTGAATTTATTATAATTCATTTCCGCCGCCAATGGAAAAATAAGTCCGGAAGAGATGGCTAAGTGGCTCTCCGCTTTGCACTCTGAAGGGCGAGGGTTCGATCCCGGAGGTCGAAATCAGAAATATCGGCAATTACTAAATGTAGTAGCGGTAGTAGCGCTACTACTTTTAGTAATTCCATCATCGGAATTACTAAAAGTAGTAGCGAATTACTAAAAGTAGTAGCGGTATTACAAAACAATCATTTTTAGTTATCGAAGCTATAACACAATATTATTGCATGAAATAAAATGTTTAAAAATGTTTTTAAATGAAATATCGATTGAACAAATACCTTGTTCAAAACTTATAGATTTATTCATTAATATTTATCAAGAAAATAAAAATAATGTTAAAGAGAAAGATTAGGCCTAGGCTTAAGATTAGGCTTGGGCTTAAGCTTGGGCTTAATTAGGCCTAGGCTATGGCCTATGCTTAGGCCTAGGCTTAGGCTTAAGCTTAGGCCTAGGCTTAGGCTTAAGCTTAGGCCTAGGCTTAGGCATGGGCTTAGGCCTATGCCTAGCTTAGGCCTAAGTCTAAATCTAGGCCTAAGCTTAAGCCTAAGTCTAGGCCTATGCCTAAGCCTAAGCATAGGCCTAAGCTTAAGCCTAACCCTAGGCCTAAGCATAGGCCTAAGCCTATGCCTAAGCCTAGGCCTAAGCCTATGCCTAAGCCAGGCCTAAGCCTAGACCTAAGTCTAGGCCTAAGCATATGCCTAAGCCTAGGTCTAAGCTTAAGTCTAAGCCTAAATCTAAGCCTAAATCTAAACCTAAATCTAAACCTAAGCCTAATCTTAAGCCTAGG
>JAQGBS010004435.1:0-10314 GCA_034698545.1 Acrobeloides obliquus
AGATTCAATATGCCTATGGAAATTTTCTGTATTAAAGATGTTGATGTTTTATTGCCACAAATTGCAGGCATAAAAATTGAATGAAATTTTAAATAAAGCGCATTATAAAACTTTGGAATTATCTTTGAATTAAGAAACTGACTATGTTCACATGATTCTGAACCAGAGGACAAACTTGGGCTCCCTCTTGGCCACCAAAGCCCCTCTGCTCTCGAATTCATTGGTCAGGGGCTCTACTCCTTCGGGGGAGGCAAGAAGGTAGACATAGTTTACCATAGGAGGTACACCGACCCATATGATGGATGGATGCATACATGCACAAGGGGAGGGAGACTCCTAAGCCATGTATTTCAAAGAAAAATTGTATGTACATGATGAATGAATTGGAGGGAGATACACGGACCCACGTGATGGATAGATAAATGATTAATAAGACGGAAGGTCCAAGGATGAGTGGTGGGGGGGGGGGGGAGGGTATTGTCTTCCTTGGTGACCCTTCGACGTAGCTGCAGGAAGATAAAAGGGACCGATGCTCCCCTCATTCGGGTTGAAGGTCCGAAAAAATTTTTAATCATGCAACATGATTCATGCTACCTTATGTTTTTTGTGAAAAATCAGCCTTTTTGGAGAAGTGCTCCTCCCCATACCGGACTCTCCAGTTTTGCCGTGGGGGATGGTGGCCTTGGACCTAGTGTGTAGCTAGGAGGTCTGGGGGCCGAGGACCCCTCTCGAAATCGACTAAAGCCCGAAAAAATCTCATGATCTCCCCTTATGTCAACGCTAGCGGCAACTTTATGCTGTATTTATACATTGCTTGCCATAGTGTTGCCATGTAAAAGAGTCTTAAGGGGCTTTGAGGGACGAAATGAGTCAAGAAAACTAGTCCTCCAAGGTCCTATTCACAAAATTTCTTAGTCTCCTATTGGGGCCAAGGCCCAAACCCTAGACATCTCGAAAGCTTTAGGGGATAAGTCCAAGGCTCTCGCAAACACAGGTCTGTAGTTGCGTTGGGGCATATGAGGCTCAATGTCTCCGAAATAAAAAAATGAAAAAATTTTCTTAAGATCTCCCTGTTTTTTCCCAAAATTTTAGAAAAGTTTTAAAAAAACATAAGGAGGGACTAAAATAAAAGTCAAAATTTTCGGGGGGGGGGGGTATTTATGCACGTGTGGTTGTACTCCATACTACACGACTATTCTACTAAAAAATGGATAAATATTTATTCCGACAATTCTGAAAAATATTCATCTCCTACTTTTGGATTAAAAAATAACATCACACCTAGTTAAACAAAATCAGATAATCGTTTTTATGGCTAACAATCAAATTTCGATGATTGATCATTAAAAATCGAGCAAACAATTTTGTAACGTTTAAAAGTCTAATGGGATATTTTTAGAAACAAACAAGAAATTTGAATATTTGTTAATCTTGTTTTTGAAAATGAAGATTTATGTTTGAGTGACGTATTTGTTTGGTTATCGAAATGTTAACGATGGATGATTCAAGGCTTAATCCTAGACTGATCGTAAACAATCTTGTTTTGGTGGATCATTAAAAATCGCTATAAAAGGGGATCAAGGTTTTAATGAGCAGATCAATTTTGTTGTTTTAGAGGTTTCTATAAAATGAAGACCGAAATATTTTTGTATGCTGTTATGCTTTGTCTAATCGGCTATGTTGTTGAAGCGCAAAATAATACGAGTAAATTTTTTATTGAACAGAATGGCGACAGTTGTTCAAGAATCTTTTTTTCAAATATTCGATGAGGATGCGGGACGAGGAGACTTCTTAGTCAAAAAATAGAAATTATAATCTTCCCGGCGAAAAGAAAAAAGTGTCGGAAATCTAGCGCAGTAGAAAAAGAAGTCGACCGTCTAATCTGGCAAGTTAAGCAACGTTGAGACCACCAGGTTCGAACAAAACTTTTGATTTTCAAAAAATAAAGAAAAGAAAATTTCTGCAAGTCAAATTTATTTTTGTCTATAATTATTTACTTGAAAATCAAAATTTTTTTATCCTAGCGAAATCGAACCTGGCAGCCTCAACGTTGCTTAACTTGCCAGATGTCAAAATATTTTGACTTGACGCAGTTTATAAGTTTTTGATAAGAACCTTGTTTTGATGCTAATAAGCATTTCGCAGTTGGCTTCTTTATCCACAGCGCAACATTGCCGACACTTTTTTCTTTCTCGCCTGAAAAGAGTTATATTTTAGCATCTCGTCCAAGATGTCCAAAAAGAGAAAAATGGTTCCAATGTGGAACTTGTGAACCAACTTGTGATAATCAAACGGTATCTTTATCTGAACTTAAACTAAAAAAATTTTTGTAGCCAATTTGCACCATGGGATCAAATATGACAGCTTTTGTGTGCCTACCCTCAAGATGTCAGTGTAAACACCAATTTGTGAGAAACAACATTACTGGAGAATGTGTCCCACGAAAACAATGTTCTAATATTACATTGGGAGGGCCGATGATTCCAGCTAACCAATTAGAATCTGAAAGCAGTGATGATAGAGAAAAGAGACAAGCACCAATTGGTATCCCAGTGCAGATCGGCACATCGACTACATTCCCACCTGGAGCTCTGCAAATAAATCCTGGAGGTCCGATGATTCCTGCTAATGGTCCAGAATCATGTAAAGAAAATGAAATTTGGCAGACATGTAATCCATGTGAGAAAACTTGCCAAGTACCAAATGTAAGAACGTTGATAAAAAATAACATGCCTTCACACAACCTACATAAACATTATTTCATTTCCGCCAAGAAAAAAAAGCCACTGAATGTGTGGAGTGGAGTCGATTTCTATGGAGTCCTAGGCCTGACTAGGCCCTGCCCACTATCGACCCTTACATCATACTGAGAATCTTAAACTTTCAAAAAACTCATATTTTTTAGTTTATTTGCCCGACTCAACAATGCCCTTCAACATTAACAACAACTTTAGCTCCATCACCTCTAGGAATTGGAAGTATTGGACCATTTGTTCAACAAGGTCGTTGTGTATGCCGACCGGATAAAGTACGAGGCAACAATGGCAGATGTGTGGATTTAAATGAATGCAATTCAACTTCGTCTACAAATTCAAGTTTGTCCTATTTTTTCTGCAAAAATTTAAATACAATTTTAGCCTGTAATTGTCCTCCTGGACTAAATTGTGAAACTTTACCATGTCTAACTCCACCATGCCCAACAAGATGTGTTAACCCAGGCGGAATCCCACCTGTTAACGGAGGAACTCAATTTAATGGTCAAGGACAACCAGGTTTTCCACAGACTCAATTTAGACAACCTGGACAATTTGATCAATTTGGACAAGTACAGCAACCTGGTTTACAAGGATTTGGTGCTAATGGAAATCTCAATCAAATGGGTTTTAATGCAAATCCATTCTTGCCTAACAACATCCCACCTGGACAAAGTCTGAATACAGGCAATAACGTCAGAAATTCAAATGCTCAATAATTTAAAAAATTTCTTTTTTGTACAGTACATATTTTATTTCGCATAAATATTTAAGAAATCTTAATAAATTATTAAGATAGAAAGAGTTTTACCCCGCGGGATCGAACCAGAAGATCTCAACAATGCTTAACTTGCCAGATCGGAACATCGGCTTCCTTATCCACAAATGATTGTGTTTAGAATTGAACTCAGAAAATAATTGAAATTATTAAAATAAACGTAGCAAATATCCATCCTCTTGAAACAACACAACAAATATCTTCTAATCAAACAATATTAATCTCAACAAGCAAGATTTTTTTAACAAAAAATTTGACTTTTTGAGTGAAAAAGATGATTATGAGAGGATTAAAATGACTGTAATACTACGTCACATATCAATAAACTGAAATTAAACAAATTATTGGACACGATGAATAAATATAGTACCAGAATATATAAAACAAAAGATGGTAATTTAAAGAAGCAAAAATTCGAAGAAAACTTAATATTAGTAAAAATTTTTATTGCTATTTGGCGATTTTTTGGCTACTATGTCTACAAATGTCAAGATGACTGAAAAGATTATAATGTGTAAGATTTTAAATATTAAATTCGGTACTAGTTTCCAATAGAAATATTATTATTTTAGTAACTTTTCTATTTATTCTAGTAACTTTTTTAATCATCTTATATGGAATTGCAGCTACCGCTTCGCCGCTATACCTGCCGCTGTTTTCAAACTCACTAGGCCTCTTGTCAAGGTCCGCGTTTCCTATGTTGAGATTTCCATATTAGTAACTTTTTTCAGATAATATTAAATTGGGCAAAGTTTTCGAGCCCGACCGGAACTCAAATCCGGACCTCCTGGCTACCGTTCAAGTGCACTATTATTGTGCTACCGAGAACATACAACTAACTCCCGTTAATTGGTAAATACTTGACGGTATATTTTCCACTACTAACACTGTGATTAACACCTGTGTGCCATCCGGCCGATTAACAGTACAAGACGAACGTAGGGATTACCGATAGATGATAGCTTTCATTTTTTGGAATATGTGGAGCTCGGATTATTACCACACCGAGAACGTGGGAACACTTTTTTCTGTTATATTATTTTACTATGCTCTATAAGTTTCAAAAAAGAAAGCCATAACTTTTTTTTCAATTATTTTAGTAACTTTTTTCGGTTTAAAAAACTTTGGATTTGCACCTGGTTTTCTCCGGTAAACCAAGTTCCCCTGTAGCGGTTTTTTAAATTCATCTTTAGTTCTAATATTACCAAAAGACCAAAGGGGCTATTTAAAGAAAAAGCCCGTTTGACCTTTTGGTTTTTTAAATCCAAACGAGCTGTTTTACTCTATTGTTTTTACTTTACAATTTGTCTAGGATTTTTTATTTTTTATAAAATAATTACAAGATAAAAATCAAAATAAAAAATTTTTTATTTCTGATTATTCAAATTTTGTATTCTACTAGATCCACCGGTCATAGACTGCACATTTGTAATCGTAGCTGTTTCTTTATCCCTGATTTTCTTATACACTAACTTAATCGGATTAAACATCGCTTGTCGATAGCCTGTCAAAATAACCAATGTAACAATTGAGTTGAATAAAACAAAGAATTGAAAACTAATTTCCAGCCAATAATGGTGGAAAATATAGAGGATCGCATTAATTCCATTCGATGTCATACAAAAAGTTTCTGTTTGTGCTGCGACAACAAAGCAAAGGTAATCATCTGCACCAGATGCGGCTTCCATGAGAGTTAGGAATAGCAAAACGATATTCTGAAACAAAATGGCAATTGCGACCCTTAAGTTATTTTTCAGTTGGAGCATTTGATGTTGCTCGGCTTGGTGTTTGATTTGTTTGATGATTCTGGTTAGAATAGCAAAAGACATTATGGTGCAATATATGAGCAATAAAACTTTGAAGATCATATCAGCTAAGCGAACTTTATAAAACGGGTCGTCATAAAATCCAAAAAAGCTATACATGCCATAAGTTTGTGTTCGTTTGTCTGCATAGTATCCTAAAAGGGAATGAATATATTCTTAGTAGAAGCAACGAGAGCGGAGGAAACAAATTCAGCAGTGCAATAGCTGAAACAGTAGAAATGGCAGCAGGGAGCAGGGGCGAGAGTGGCAGAGGTGGCATTTGCAGCGGCAGCAGCTCCGTGGCTTAGTCCTTAATATAGCAACAGTGGCAGAAGACAGCTGCAGCAGTAGCTGCAACAGCGGCAATAGTGGTAGCAGCAGTCCATGGCTTAGATCATAATATAGCGATAATGGCAGCAGTGGCAACGGCGGTAGCTGCAACAGCGGCAGTAGTGGAAACAGCGACAGCTACCCCATGGCCTAGCCCCTAATAATAGCAACAGTGGAATAGCTGACGGAAGCAGCCCATGGCTTAGACGCTAATATGGCGACGGTAGCAGCAATCTTAACCCAAAATAGCGGCGGAACTACAGTAGCTGCAACAGCGGCATCAATAGCAGCAGCGGCAGAAGCCACATGGCTTAGTCTCTAATATAGTAGCAGCGATCAGAATGTAAAGGAAACAAACAATCTCGTACATTCTAAACAGACAAAAGCTGAAATAAAAATCTATGAAAATCAAGCATGTTAGATGTGAATTAGATGTAAATTGGCTTGTTTCTTACGATTTTATGATTTTTGATGATGTCTGTTCCAAACAGATACTTGTTTGTTCTAAACAGACATCATAAAAAATCATAAAATTGTAAGAAACAAGCCAATGCACATCTATCATGCTTGATTTTCATAGATTTTTATTCCGGCTTTTGTCTGTTTAGAACGTACGAGATTGTCTGTTTCCTTTACTCTCTGGCAGCGACTTGGCTTGGCGCGCCGCATAACGAATCTTGGCACCACGAACGAAACTTAAAACTAAGCAGTGACGCCCTACTCAAGTACCCTCCCATATGCCACAAGCTTAGTAGAGGGAAACGAGGCTCTTGACAGAGGAACTTGATTTTTCCGTTCTTTAATCGCTACATTAATGACTAAGCAATGATTGTACGCGGCAGCAGCAGCTCCAGAGCCTCATAGTCCCAACCTCTAATATAGTAGCATCATACCCAGAGCAGTATTATACGATCTAACAATAAAATCATAACCCAAAATAATTGGCAACAAGGTCTTTGCTTTAAAAAATCTTTCATAAATTTTCCTTCTAAACAGAATCATAAATCTTGAAAATGTCAAGAGCACACTCATAAAATACACCATCGATCTTTCAGCATAAAATATCCAGATAATAAGCCTTTTCCACCACAATTTTTGACAACTTGGGTCAAATTTTGGTTCATAAGTATTAGAAACATAATTTACACAGCCAAGGCAAACTGGGATAACATATTCTTTTGAGTCCAAGAGATGACAAAAATTATATAACAACAAATATAGTAGCTCGATAATTGATTGATTCAATATAAACCATTTATAATCTCCGTCAATTTTGCCAAATATTGAAACAATAATTGTTAGCAAACTTAGAAACATGCACAAATATATTAAATGCAAATTTGCGACAGTTAATGGAAATTGGCATAAGGTGCGTAAAATAGATGAATTTTTATACAAGTCATGGCATATATCAGGTAAGTAATTAGTTACTTGAGATAAATCGAGGTTTTCATTTGACATAGTTGTTGAAGACGTTGAGGTGGTTGTAAGTATAGATGAAGTTGTAGTTTTTGAGTTGGTTGTGATGGAACTAATTAGCTTATGATACTTTTCTTTAGCCATTTTAACACAATATGAAATTAGGGTTTTAGAATTATCTAAATTTTACTCAAAAATGTGTTTTAATTATATTTATTTTTTTTACAATCAAAAGAAAAGATTATCACTAATGGTAAAGTGGCAAGCGCCTTATAGGTTGTTTAGTAACTTGATTTAAAAATTTTTATATATCATAGTGCAGTGGATAAAGATCTGGCAAGTTAAGCAACGTTGAGACAGTCAGGTTCAATCGCCTAGCACTGCGGTTTTTTTGAGTAAAAATTGGAGGAAATTCAAAAATTTTAAAACGAGTCACGCCGTTCGACTCAGCTCAACATGATGATTAAAACGAGATATATACAATGACGCTAACGATTTTTTGCTATCGCCATTTTCTTGAAATCAAAAGATTTTGCCCTGGGATCGAAACCCCACCGGAATCGATCCCTTGACCATTTGGATGCAAAAGTGAGAATTATTCCACTTCACTATTAATGATGTTTTTTACATGGTGTAAAATTATCTATAGTTACTGAATGACGACTTACATCTATTTGTACAAATATATTTGATTGTTGTATAAATAGATGCTTCATCATATTCTGGGTTTAGTAATGCCGGCATGCTTTCAATCGCATCAAATATAACAATGTTTGATTTATTTACCACTATATTATCATATGAATATAATATCATCTCTGTAGAATTTGTACTCCCAACTAAAATTTTTGGATAAAATTCAAAATAAAGTCAATGAAAGTTGCGAACCTGGTCCACTGCACTTTTCCTTCTTTATCATACATTGGAAGCATGATATAAGACTGGCTTTTATATACCCAGAATTTGGACTCATGAGCACTTTGTTTGGATCCGGTGCTATATAAACTTGTGTAGTTTTATTAAATGATTTTGTAAGGTTGTATCCATTTTGATAAAATGCACCATACATATGGCAGATGCTATTGTTACAATAGGGAACAAATTTTAACATCCCTTCACCACTATAAATATCATCAATTTGATAACAGGCTCCATCTTCATCACAAACACACATGAATAAGCACAAAGAATTGTCTTGCTTCAAGATAAATGCGGCTTCAGACGATTGGTATGCTTTTTCAGGGATGGTAATGTTGGCTGATTTCCAAAAATATTTTATTCCATTTGTGCATTGACAAGAGGCTAAAAAGTAGTGGTGTGTCGAAACCGTGGTTTCAAAGTTTCGACCTAATTTTTGGGTTTCGACGTTTCGGGTTTCAAAAAATTCGAAAGTGAATTTTCGATAAAATCGAAGCAAAGATAAAAAATTATTTATCGCTTATGTTATGCATTTTATTAAATAGATGTTCAATAAACAAATGTTCATTGATTTTTCGCCAAAAATCGTCATTTTTAAAACATTTTCATTTTAAAAATGGCAATTTCCTATGAAGTTTCGAAATTTCGACCCCGATTTTGGTTTCGATGCTCCAAGTTTCTGTTTCGGTTTTGACCTTTTCGGATTTGACGCATCACTACTAAAATGGCAAAAAGTTTGTAAAGACAGATTTTTATGGAAGTAGAAAGGTCCACTTTTGATTTTTACGTTTTAATCCGCATTGGATCAATACTCCCCCTACCTCCCCCCCACTACTTTAAAATATTCACTTTCCCTTGAAAAAACCTTTGGTGGGAAAGTGCTCCCTAGTCTATCATTCTCCCTATTCCACTGCCCGCGTCAAATTGAATTTTCTCTCAACGGTAATAAAAATTTTAAAATTCGATTACATATAGGAGGATGTGTTTTATCAACCATAAAACTATAAGTAGTATTATCGGTTAAAGTCAAGCTTGCTGTACCGCTAGGAGTTGTGCATTCTAAAAATTTGATATCAATAAAAAAATTTTTATAATAGCATGCCTTCGACTTTAGTTAATTTAACATAAATTGATAAAGCTATGAAAATATTTAAAACGAATTTTATCATTTAAACCCAACGCTTTACAGAATATTAATTTGTTTTAGTAAAATCTTGGCTGCATATTGGCAGTAATAATGTTATAGGATTATGATTTATGAGCATTTTGCTAATAGCTAATTTGTTATTTACAAGCCAAAATTGTACAAACACTTAATTTGATTGGTATTGCCATAGAAACTTGTACAGAGTGATTCAATAACAAAATCATTTTTTTCGATTTTTACATGAATTTGGAATACGGGATTTTTTGGCATATTACAGGGGCTTTTGTGAATTAAAGCCCCCTACCCCAAAAAATTGAGTTTCTCGAAAAATATTTTCAGGCCATACATGGGCAGGGGGATAGTCTGACCCAACTAATTTATAGCCATTTTTTAGTCAAAATTTGATCAGCTGTGCCAATCACATGAACGTGCAGACAAATGTAGGGGATAGGGTGCCACATTTTAGTGTGCCTATACTCAAGCCAAAATAGAACTACTAAAATTATGTGTCATGGGTAGGAGAGATTTTACTTTCAATGTCCTGTAAAGTGGGTGACATAGCATGAAACTGCTCCGTCATCAAAGCAAAATTGGAACTATAACTTTCGCCACAAATCTCGCCACGCTAACTTTCGCCATGTAACTTTCGCCACGTAACTTTTGCCACTTTTGTGTCAATAAACATTTAATTTCAGACTAATTGAGTTGCCTGATTTGCAATAAATATGCGTATTGACACGAACGTGGTGACAATTACGTGGCAAAAGTTATCGTGACGAAAGTTATAGTTTTTTGGTAACGTGGCGAAGATTGTCGTGGCGAACATGAAAAGTGGCGAAAGTTATAGTGCAGCAAAATTTTGACTCGAACCCGCGATCTCTAGCTTCAGAGCCATTACTCTACAACTGAACTACAGTAGCACATGTTCGAAGAGCTGTCAAATCCACTTTTTGGCTTATGCAATATGTCTACAGCGCATGCCTGCTGCTGTAGACATACTACATATAAAAAATCAAGCTAGCCTGAGGTAGACAACTCTAGCAAAATTTTCAGTGTTTGTGAATGGGATTCTGTACAGGTGTGAATATTTTTATTTTCTTTTTTACCTGTATAACAACTTCATAAACCCTTCTTCCGCTACTCATTTGAATCTCTTCAATTTTT
>JAQGBS010004436.1:0-10314 GCA_034698545.1 Acrobeloides obliquus
AATTTCAAACGCAATTATCTCGAAAACTACAGCGATTCAGAACATGCCGTAAAAACAAAAAATGTTCCATTTTTCATAATCTTTCCGAATATATCATTTTTTCATATGATTGTAACTGACTAGACTGGTCTTTTAAGAATTTTTCTCGCAAATGAAAGGCACTATAGTTATTTTTCGAAAGCTTACTTCAGCAATAGCAGCAACATTTGGAAAGGGATTAAGTTCAGCTCCAGTTACACTTGTCTTGTGCTCTTGTATTCTATCCAATGTTGATGCCTTACTATATTTTGCAACTTTTTCAGGGCAATTAATTTCAAAAGAGGGACAAAATTTCCGTAGATGCTCTCTCAAATGTGACTTTTCATCAACACCACCCAGACAATAGAAAGCGTAGTTTTCTTGATAGGTGTTACAATATGTTTCTACTTGAGATTTGTTCTGTGTAGAATCGGATCCACTTTCGGAATGGTCGTCGAAATCGCCGAAAATGTCACCTTCTCCTTCTTGAGTTTTTCTATTCCTGTTACTGCTTTCTCTCTAAAATTGAGTTTATTTCATTTCATCTGATAAGCCAAAAAATTGATTGAAAAAATAGTGCAAACCAGTGCCAAATAGCTTCAAAAATTTGAATTTCCAGTTCCGGTCCCACCCAAAAATTTTTTCATTCCGATTTCGGAATGAAATTTAAGTTAAAAAACGGCGCCGTAGGCGCAAATTTTTTTGAAAATTTCCTTTTTTATGATAAAAAGAAACAGAAAATGACGATTTAAAATAGTATCAATTTTGATGAATTTCGAAAAAATTTTTGCCTTTCCGGTTCCTGGCACCTAGTCGAAACTGCGCTATAACCGAATAATGCTAACCGCAAACAACGAATTTTGTATAATCGATTACCCAGTTTATTCTTTCATGTTCCTCCTCTCCACCGATAATCCCAGCATGTTCGCGCTAAAAAAATTCAACTCATGTTAAACTACAGGGCGCCCCCAAAAGAGCAATTTTGCGATTTTTGCGCGAAACCGGGGACCGAGATTTAGTCTCGATTTTCCTCGGCCTAGGTCAACTCGTCCCCCCGGCCCCGGTTTTTTCAAAAATCCTCTAATGGATGAAGTCTCTAATGAAAACCCCCTATTGGGTCATTTTGGTGAAAATTAAAAACTTGAAAAAAATCGCAAAATTGCCCTTTTTAGAGCACACTGTATTAAAAACCTTACCAAATCCCCTTCCCTTGGCTTTCCTTCACCATGCTCATTATGTAACCTATCTAGTAGAGATTTCAATAATTCAACATCTTCATGTCTAATTTGAATGGTATCCAATTTTTCTTTATCGTCTTCTGTCGGACTCGGTTCATTTTCTATTACTGAGGCAAAAGTTCTATTATGGTGATTGTTGAATTGATGCCTTCTAATGTCACTCTGAGTAGTAGACGTTGAGTTTTGGCATAAAGGTATCGAAGGATTTCGCTGGCAAGCCAAATATATCACATCCGAAATAGAAGTTTCTAAATTTGAGTTTTGACTCACAAGAGAGTTATCCTGATCAACTAATAAGGTTCAGCATCATTTTCTCCCCACCAGGCAAAACCTGGTGGGGCTTACAGCATCATTTTCTGTCAGGGATTTTTTTCTGATCAATAGTCTTTTACTATGGGCTATTCCTATTCAAATCCTTGAGCAAAAACCTGGATTATTCCTCTTTATTCTTTTCATGAGAATGAGGCAAAAAATACGACTCTCCAGTGCGATGTATAAAGAAGCCTCCCGTCCTATCTGGCAAGTTAAGCAACGTTAGGCTCCACAAAAAAGTTTTATTCTGAGGTTCGATCCCGCTAGGGTAAAACTTTTGATTTTCAATTTTTTATTTTCAAAATGCGAAAAATTTTTGATCAATGAAAATATAAAAGAAAAATCAAAGGTTTTTTTACCCTAGCGGCATCGAATCTTCGGACCTTATGCTGCTTAACTTGCCAGATCGGATGGGCGGACTCCTTCTCTACTATGGATAGGCAACCTTTTTGCCTTATGCCCGTGAAACAAACAATAATTGGATCTTTCAAAAACAAGATTTACCTTGTGAAATAAAAATTAAGTTTAACAATAGTAATAACTTAATTTTTAACATATTAATAAAGAAATTTTCAGCATTTTATATGAAATTCTAAAATTTGTTTAAAAAAATAATCTTTAAAAAATTGTTTGGCCAGTCCCACGAAAATAAATTTGTTAAAAGGGTAGCCTATCTTGTAGAGCACAAAATCTGGGCAACTTTGGTCAATAAAGTTATGTTTGAAGTTAACTGAAGTTATGTTGTCAAACTTTTCCCAAGTATTCCTGTCAATATACAACAAAATTTAAATTTATCGAACAAAATTCCATTTTTTACAAAGATGTTAAAGTTTTCATAAAAAAACACAAAAAACTTTTTATAACTAGACAAGACGAATAAAATGACACCAAAATTATCCAATTTGAACATTGTTTTGGGTTATTGAAACAAAAATTTTGATTCATGTTTTCGTTTCAATAACTAAAAAATATTCAAATTGGATAATTTTGGTGTCATTTTATTCGTCTCATAAAGTTATAAAAAAAAGTATTCATGTCTTTTTTATAAAAATTTTAACATCTTTGTAAAAAATGGAATTTTATGAGATAATTTTGAATTTTGTTGTGTATTGACACGAATACTTGGGAAAGTTTAACAACAATAAAATCTTTCAGTTTAGCTCAAAAACATAAGTTTATTAACAAAGTTGCCATGAATTTTGTGCTTTACAAGATATGCTAATTAAAAAAATCTATTTTCATTGTCCTGGTCTTTTAAACACAAAAATGAGTAATGATGGGATGTAAGACCTATTAAATAACCCTATAGACCTTCAACAAACCCAAAAGAACATCTTCATCAACCGAAATTTCGACCACAAACCAGATTAGAAGTCGAAGAGTTCATCTTTATTGCATAATATTTATGTCCATAAAAACCCGCTCGAATAATAAATCATTCAAGAATCGATCCTTTTTTAGGTTTAGATAGTTGTTTGCGCATCTTTGAATCCAGTTTTGTGCAATGTGACTCTTTTTTATGCACAAACAGGATGGGCCAAAAACGTGCATTTTTGTGATTTTTGGGTCGAAAAATTTTTGTGACGGAAAAATTTTTTTACTAAAAATGACCCATATATAGATAATTTTATATGGGAAATTGATTGCGCGCATTCCTGAAGCATGAAAACGCTTCCTTGACCCTGATTCAGGGAATGGAGTTGGTATACTGTCGCGAAAATCGAAAAAATTTGTATTTTCGCCCTGAAAGCAATCATCTGGGGGTAATTTTATGCAAGGAATCGTTTGCGCAAATTTTCTAAGCATAAAAAAAATTAAATGGAATGGTGTACGGTCGAAAAAAGAAAATTTCATTTTCGTGTCCATAAACCAACCTCATTCCTTGAATCAGGGTCAAGATAATTTTTTCATGCTTAGAAAATGTGCGCAAACGATTCCTTGCATAAAATTACCCAGATGAATGCTTCAGAGCGAAAATAGAAATTTTTTCGATTTTTGCGACAATACACCAACCCCATTCCCTGAATCAGGGTAAATGAAGTGTTTCATGCTCCAAGAATGCGTGCAATCGATTCCCCGAATAAAATTACCCATATATAGGTTTTTTATTAAAAACTTTTCGGTCCCAAAAAATTTTTTCGTGCCCCAAAAATCACAAAAATGCACTTTTTTACTCCCTCTTTACAAGAAAAATGTTTATTATTATTTTTCAAAGATCGATCTATAATCATTAAGAAAGTGATTAATCTTCTTTTCTTTTGGCTTCTAAATTAGGTAGTGTATTTAATTTCTATGAGTGTCCTAAAAAATTGGATTTTGTTCTAAAATTTTTTTGAAAAAGCGCTCAAAAATCTATTTCTTGGATCATTCTTTACAAAAATAACAAGTACCTTCAAATACATATCTTCTCGCGCATAATCCAAACCAAGAATTGCATGTTTCTTCCATGGACGGAACATGTAATGGTCGACAAAATTTCACTATCAAAGGATATAAATAATCACATTTACATTCGACTGTGCAGTGTGGATGGAATTTTTCATCACATTCTGGTGTGCAATCGATGCCGTAATGCTAAAATTACTAACAAGGGAACTTCAACATATGCGTGCAATTTTTTCAAAAAGTCAAATGTATTATTTTAATTTATCAAGAAACAAAATTTTTGACGCTATTTCTAGCGGCCCAAATCTTGTAAGGGTTGTAGAAAAATTTCTCTTTCATATAAGCCTCTAGGAATAGCGCCAAAAATATTGTTTCTTATAAATTAAAATAATACATTCGACTTTTCGAAAAAATTGCACGGCCTAAGTTGAGGTCATCTTGTGAGTTTTTTTGGGAAATGAACAGAAAAATTACTGGTAAGCAATTTATTCTATACGATCCACAAAAAAGTTTGACTTTTCTCATTTCTTCCGGCATTGAAAATGGTGTCAGATCACTTAAGCATAATTTTGTATAGTTGGATTTAAAAGAGCTGCAATATTCTTTCCTGGTGCTCTAAAAACAAAAAAGAGTGTACCACAGGATGTAACACAGGATCAGTGATTTGCTCAGATTTAAAAATGCAATATCTTTTGATTGTGGGGAACCCCGCGGACTCCCTCCCCCAAGTGAGTCTTACGTTTTTGCCACTTTTTTCATGGGATGCCCTCAAAGATGGAAGGGAGTCTTGCTTTTGGGGGTGGTCTATTTTTTGGACCTTTTTTACAAGGGGTGGTCCAGGTCTGTAACCCTGACGCCATGTATGATGAATATAGATCGAATTGAATATAATTTGACCTCAAAATTACTGCTATTTTTCTTGAAAACCAAAACTTGTGGATCTTGTGAATTGGTCTTATCCAAGTCATCAATAGGTAAATCCCTTTCTTTGGGAGTTTCATTATTTTCTACTAGCGTTTCTACGGTGCTATTGACTTCGTCTAACACGACTTGTTTCACTTCCAAATCTTTGTTATTATCAGTCTTATTGGCTAAGATTACATTTAGACCAATAACATCTTTTGTAGAATTGGTAAAAGCGGCTCGGTAAGAAGTACAAATGCTGTTGTCGGAATCCTTTTGACAAATGTAGTTGACTATATCTCTGAGAGTTACAGCTAAAAATTGTTTTTGGACATTAAAAACATTTTAAATAATGCCACAGAGTGTATGTCTATGGAATAGTTGCTCTAACCATTTTTACGTCTTTCCATCTACCCCCCCCCCTTCCCAGTGGCGCAGGGAAGGGGAGATCTCTGGCTAGTACTTCACAGGCCGAGCGCGGGAAAAAAGTAGTGATAAGGGGTAACTTCCGTTGTTGTGATCGTCCGAAGGCCTGCCAAACACAGTACCAACCACCCTTTTCCAACCATGGATCCCTAGTGCTCGACAAATTCCTTTTGGTCCCCAAGATGATTTGTGAAGATTGGCAGAGATATTTTTATGATTTTTGAAGAATAATTGAGAATATGACCAAAAAGTAAATATCGGTCAAAATTACGTCTCTAGAATTTTTTGATTTTGTTACCCCTAAGAGAGATATACCCCTATTAAGACTCAAAAATTCATATTCCCTGAATCAGGGGCAGAGAAGCGTGAAAAAAATTACCATTGATACAAAAAACTAAAGCGAAAAATATGAAAATTTTCATAATTGTCAACAAAATGTTGTCCAGAACTGAGATCCAAAAAATCAATTGGATAATTTTAGGCTCAAAACAAGTTCAGTTAATTATATAGACATTACCTGTTTTCTTTGCTTTCATAATCATCTTATGTAATAAAAACAGTTGAAGCGGTAAATGGTATAACTTTGACTTAATTTATTACCTACGCTTGGATTTTTTTTGCAGCAGGGACGATGCATGTTTTTTGCATTCCACTGAAAATTTTAAAAAAATTGAAAAAGCGTTTTTTAGTTTTTAGCATAAAATTTTTTCTCAATATCTATTCGTTGATATGGGTAGACTGATAAGAAAGACCAACCGAACAGCTATTATTGATCTTCAATTTTATACATAACATATAAAAATAGTTGTCTTGCTTTTTTAAAATTGGTTTATAAAATGGAAACTTTAACATCATCTCATCAAGCTCAAGGATACCGGCGAATTGATGAAGACGATGATAATTCTCGATCGATTAGAAGATTTCAGTTTTGTAATTGGGTAAGAGTTTATTTGGCGAGACTTAGGTACCGCACGTATACACCCACCTCCCCCCTGTTCAAGTGGGAGAGCATGTGACATGATTTTTAAAAATCCGTGCGACATTCCCCTCAATAGTCCGGAGGTTGTAACTGTATGATTATAACGCTTGTATCTTTGCTATGCCTTTCAAAATTCAAATTTCAGTGTTTCTTCTCTGTCTTAAATATAATCAACACGACAATATATCTAGCCGGATTTTATTTGGCTGTACATTTAAGCGACAGGTTAGAAAGATTTTATTTAATTGGAATGTTAGCGCTGGCTCTAGTCTATGCTGTAGCAGAATGTGCATGGTTGGGTTGCACTATGGGTAATATGAAAGAAGGATATATGTTTTCAAAGGTTAGAGATAAACTTACTTTGTGAAATTTAAGTAAAAAATTAAATTTTTAGGGGTGTAGTATAGTGACAGTGGCATTATTCACATCATTGATTATTATATTGGCTATTATGGAGCAGATCACAATTGGTAGGATATACAGGGTGTATATAAAGTTCTTATATAGGAGAGAGGGGGCAGAATTTTACGGAGTAGTTGTTGTTTGCTAGCTCTTGCAAACAATAAAAAATTTTCCGAGGAAGGGCAGAAGACGGTCTTGGCAATACATACAAGGGGGGGGGGGTACTGTATCCCTCCTAATTCGTCGTATCGGGGGAAAAATTAATAAACCAATTCGTATTTGGGAAGTCGCCCAGACAAAATTCATTGTGAAAATTCGTATACGAATTCATAAATCGAGAACGAATTCGTATTTCGACTTTTTTGCTTGTCGACGTTTTTTTTGGTTGACTGGGACCAATTCGTATTTTGGGGCCCAGTACCCCCTTGCTTGCGCATGTATGGTCTTGGCCTGTCGTAGAGTACTTTCAGAGCTAGGAAAATTTTAAGTACTTCTGAGCGCAATTGATTCCTCGCATACTTTTCATCATAATTTTTGATGGGAACAATCATATTCCGAGATCTTGGTGCCATTTTTAAGCTACAAACATGAGCTTTAAACAGACACCAAAATCTCAATATATAGATGTTCCTAACAAAAGTTATGGTGAAAAGTATCATATAATAGGAGGTCGGATAATTTCCTTACACCCTGTAAAACAAAACTTTCGACCTCCTGGGATCGAATCCTCGTCTTCCATTAATAATTTGCGCCACTTGCTCCTGCACCATGGGTATGCATTTTTTATCTCTTGGTAGGAAATGTTCTATAACTGACATTTTTAGACCAAAAATTCTACATCGGAATTTCCCTCCTAGTCATTGGAATGACCTTCGAATGCATTATCACAATGTGCTCAATTTGCTTCGCCGAAACTTATAGAAATATGCAACTCCAAAGAAGAGCAACCATTTTAGACGATACTGAAACCATGGTTGAGCCACTTAGAGGCTTTAGCAATCCTCATTATGCTCAAATGCAAGGTCAGCCTGGGCCATACAATCCTTATCCAACAGAATATTACACTCCACATATGCATGCTCACCAACCGATGAATCCGAGAGTTATGGTGCCTGCAGAAGTGCATGCTTATAATCCAGCTACTGGGATGCCAATTGGTATTGAACATGGACAAAATGTTCATGTTGAGACTAGAAGTGTGCCATAATAAAATTATATATTTTTTATTGAGAGAAAAAAAGTGTTGACTACGTATCGCAGTGGATGGAGAAGACAACGTCCGATCTGGCAAGTTAAGCAACGTTGAGACAGCCATGTTCAATTTCACTAGGGTAAAACTTGTTAAGCCTTTCTACTGACTCACACACGCACGGACCCAAAATTGAGGGGGAGACCATGCACTCATAGGCCCAAAATTGAGGAGTGATCACACATAGACCCCGCAGAACATATGAGGTGGTTCATAAAAATTGGGTGCAGAAGACTACCTCAAGCTAAAAAAGGTCGTTTTTTTGGTGGAGGTGGTGGGGGACCACCTCATCGGGGATTCCCTCCCCCCATCTTGCCAACCTATGAATGATATGCCAAAAATCTGCGAAGTCGAATTTAAGGGGTCGTATAAAAGTTTTATTGAAATTTAAATGTAGTTTCTGGCAGGTTCGAACATGGCGATCTCATCTATGTTAACTTGCCAGAATGGACGACCGCCTTCTTTATCCATTGTCCTATGCATAGACCATTTCCGCGCCGGGTTCTTTTTTATGCCCATTTTTTGACGGGAGCCGAATCATCGACTGTTTATCTACGAAGCTGCTGATTACCCCCTGCGCTATGGAGCTTACTAATTTGATAGATTATAGCTTTTACATATAAAAGCATGTATTTTTTTCCGAAAAGGGTAGGGATGTACTTTCGTGCGGATTTTTTTAAATCATGGGGCGTTCATGAGTAGGATTAGCAAAAAATTTTTCCTGCGACCCTTTTTTATGTCAAGCACTTCCCTAGGGTTCCTAGTGCGGGCGAATAGTTTTCTATCATTTGACTATGGGATGTCAAAATTGTTGAATCTGGTACTGAAACAGTCTATATTAGTCGACACTTTTTTCTTTCTTGCCATGGAAAAAGTATATTTTTATATAACCCGTATTGAAAATATAACAATAAAACTAAAACTAAACAACAAATCAACCAAAATGAGGAATTATATTAATGTTCTTGTTCATCCCAATGATTTCTTTTAATTCTTCTTCTGAACATCCTAACACTTGGATATCTACTTCGCTAGCTTCTTCCACATCGGTAAGAACAGCAAATTCCACTTTCTCATACAAACCATAAAATTTTGTCTCTATCTGGGGTAATTCTTTTCTTCTAATTTCTTCATTACTCGAGGACTTTGATAAAAGCCGACAATTATAGAGTTTCTGAATGTTCAAAAAAGAAAGCAGTGATAGCTTAGGCACTTGGAGTAAAATTGTCTCTAGAAACCCATGGGTAATTTGTAAAATCATCCCATCTTGGTAATATAATAAACTCCGGATGGGTTTCTTTGCAAAAGGAAATGAAGCATAGAATTCCAATGTATATCTAAAAACATAAAAGTGTTTAATAAAATCATAAAAAACTGTACACATGAGTACTCGTGAGTTGAACATATTGACCCAAAATTTTCTTTTGTTGTGAATAACAAATCTATAAAGGAAATAAATTCAAATTCAATTCCTACGGCGATTTTGCTCGTGTGTACACAACACGTGTACACGTTTATTTCCTTTATAAATTTGTTATTTATGACAAAAGAAAATTTTGGGTCAATGTGTTCAGCTCACGAGTACTTATTTGTACACATGTGTTTGTGTACACGTGTGTTGTGTACACAAACACATGTGTACAGGGGACAACACTGAATCGAGTATCAAAGATGGGGCTATAACTTTTTTGAAGCAAAAATTTTCCATAGGTGTTTATATAAAAGTTGTAGCCCAGATTCCCAGTTTTCGATGAGCTGAGTACGCTCTTGCTAATAATTATTAAATTTACTTGTGATGTTCGTTATCAATTATAATTTTATACATTCTATAGTTATAGGAAAAGGAGTCTTGCATGATGATAAAAATTTCGTTGCCATTTTCAATTGCTCTAATGACTTCCAATTCTCGTTTTATCTAAAAAATATTATTTTCAATTTCTATTTCTATAAAAAAATACCTTAATAGAGTCCTCCTTTCTGCTCATAACTTTAGTTTGAAATTTTTCATCAATCAAATAGAATTCATTAGACGATTGATGAGCCAATAAATTTCTGGACTTTAATAATACATCCGAATGCAAAATGTATAACGGCTCATTCATTGTTGGAATATCTAATATTATTCTTTGTTTGTACATGGTGAAAGTTTTTTTCTAAAAAATTCTTATTTTTTATTAGTTGAATTTTACATGTCCAAGGGGTTAGTTGAATTTTTCGAAAAGTCTCATACCCACCAACCATACATGGGCAAGCAGGGGGTACTGGGCCCCAAAATACGAACTGGTCCCAAAGGTTACTGTCGACCAAAAAAACCGTCGACAGGCAAAAAAGTCGAAATACGAATTCGTATACGAATTGAAAATACGAAATCGTAGTCAAATACGAATTCGTATATATGTTTT
>JAQGBS010004437.1:0-10312 GCA_034698545.1 Acrobeloides obliquus
GGACCTCATAGATATACTGGGGAAAATAATCCAAGTTATGTAAAAGCGGAATCAGTGGATATCGAAAGAAATTTTCGGCCAAGTCCTGAAGTAATTTTTTATTTCTGTAAATTTATACGAAGAAGGTCTATATATAGCTGGCAATGAGTTGTCTCATATTAAGATCATAAAAATGGTACCCCTTATAATTTTTCAATACATCAAAATTTTACCTTATTTTTGGAGAAATCATCTTTCTTTTGGCTGCAGCCTTTCTCCCTTAACTTTTTCTCTATAATCTTTTTATATAAAACGCGTAATGTGTGTGCAAACCAACTTTTGAAGATGCAATCAGGGGGCGAAAAGTTGGTGGTACCACCCATCACCCATGGGCGGAAACATCCACCACCAATGAGTGGTATCAATCACCACTCAAAATCCACCAGTGAGTGGTAATGGGAAGTAAGACACCATGAATGGTGGGTGATCACCCATTTTTGCTCCTGGGTGCAATCCAAACTTTTGTAACGATATGTCGTTTTTGAGAGGACAAAATTCTAAGATTTTTGACACCGAAATCATGGGGGTACACATACAGAAAAAATCATTTTTAGGTGCACGTAAATTTTACGTATATGTAAAAGACCCCATATATAAAATCTCAGGATATAACAGCCGGATGCCCAGAGTTATTAAAACAAAATGCGAATTGCAAGAGTAATATAAAGGCGTTTGAATGACTCGTAGGCGTTCGGAAGTGCTCAAAAGACTTTGAAACCCTCGGGAGCAATCGGGCTCGAAAAAATTCGGAAGCACTCGGAACGAGTCCGAGCGCCTAAGACTGAGCGCTGAAGGCCGAGTCCGAACGCCCTCGGCCTTCCTTACTTTACAAAATGTTGACAAATTATTTTTAGCCATTTTACAAATCACCAATTTATGTAACTCCTCCACCGCCTCCAGAGAGTAATAGTGGAGGACGTAGTTGGGGTTGGATAATTTGTGGAGGACTATTTTGCATGATGATATTCTTCATATTTGCCGTAGTTCTGGCTTTCTTTGTATTTAATCGTGGAATTGATGGACCAGGAATTTATAGAACAAGCAGAGTTATAGAAGGATTTTCTATTGGCTAATGTATAGACTTAATTTTTTTAATAAAAAATATACGCCTTGTATAATATTAGAATTTTATAAAGTAGACAAAGATCTGTTTAACAGGAAAAATACCTTTAAAAATCTTCATCGATAAAACATTAGAACATATAGAATGTCCCTAAAGTTCGTGGATGCCCTAATCAATTTCATGAGAATTTACTTCATGACAGGAAACTTTTCACAAAAAGTGATGTTCTATAAAGTTGTTCGTCGTGAACTCAGGAACAAGCCCCAATCATAAATTTTTGCCTTTTGTTTCGGAACAGAGTAAAACGGGTGAATCACCCGGGGTGAATGAAAACGGGTAAACGAAAAAATAAAACGGTGAATGAGGTTTAAGAATCGATTTTTGGGAAGTGATCTCGGCAAAGTGCCTGTATTTTTATGCGCTCTACACGATGCAAAAAAGCATTTTGCTCCATTCCTCTTCCTTGAAGTACTTTTCTATAAAATTCTTTAGTTTTAGTGGAGTAAAACGGGTGAATCGATCGAGTGAATAAAAAAAATCAGAGTAAAACGAGTGAATTGTAATTTTTATAGTTTTTTTTGAATATGCAACCCTAATGATATACCCATTTCCAATACAAATGTCATTCGTGATCTAGGCATTTCCTATGATAACAATCTCTCCTTTGTAGTAACACCTACTTAAAAATTAAAAGACACTATCTCGAGAGATCAAACATTGCCTTAAACGGTTCGAGAGCGCTTTAAAACATCTTCGAAAAACGCGCCAAATCGTTTCCTGAAAATCTTCGAAAACGCACGCAATCTTTTCCCCGCATAGCCATAGTTAGCCGGATTTTAGAGCAGAATTTGAACTTTTTTCATTTTTGAGACAATACGCTACCCTGAATGGAATCATTTTCAAGTTTTATAGTGCTTTTTTTCGATTTTCTAACTTTACTGTATAATTTATTTTCCTAAAATATCCATAACTTTTACCGGATCAATAAATAGAGTTAAGGTCAAAATATATGCTTTTTCTCGTTTACAATCGTATTTTTTTGTACACACAGAATATAGACAACCATTTCTTTTCAAAGATAATAGGTCAGGTCATAAATTAATAAGCAATAAAAATCGATTCGAATATTTTTGTTTCCTTGTAATACTTGTGTTAAAAATGAGTGGTGACAACATTCCGAACTGGAAACTTTTGTGCACAGCCTTAATTGTAAGCTTAGGCGGCTCTTTTCAATTTGGATTCCAATTGACTATTCCAAATCCAGCAGAAAATGCGTTTCAAAATTTCGTTAATGCTTCCACGAAAAGTATGGGATGGAATCCTACTTCTAGTACCATCGATGTAATTTTTTAATTGAGGCTATTATAAAATTTTAGACGATTTGGGGATTTGTAGTTTCATTGTGCTTCGTTGGCGCCATATTCGGATCATTAGGTTTAAAGTTTACAGCCGATTTAATGGGAAGAAAGAAGGCTTTAATGTTGTTTGATGTGTTTATTTTGCTACTTTATGGTTTGGCGATATTATCGAAATTTGTAAGCTGGCTATGCACAGTTTGGGGGGAGGGGAAGTATTCATTGTCCTTTTAGATGATTACCTACTTCCATCACATAACTTACCAGTGTAGTATCCGGATCTGCGAATCCAATTACATTTGGGACAGGTCTAAAATTTACATAAACAAGGAAACAAGAGATTATTTTGAGGGCGAGTAACAAATAATGAATGTCATCCCGGACACGAAGAACATTGATCCTGAAAAAAACTAGAGCCCGATGATCCTACAGAAGGATCGAACCCTCACCCTTCGGAGTGCAAAATGGGAAACCACTTGGCCATCTCGTTTGGACTTTTTTTCCCATTGGCGGCGGAAATGGACTATAACACTGACGTAACTACGGATATCTACCGTCAAGACAAGAGGAGAAGTTATGATGTAATCGGACTCGCAGATCCGGATACTACAACAGGTCAGATGGGCGGCTTCCTTATCCACTTTACAATGGCGTTCCACTTTTTTTGCTTTACAGAGTGAAGCAGAGTTTAGACCATATGTGATTAAGTTTTAGATAAATTCAATCCTACTTTTTGCTTTATCGAGATTTTTTACCGGATTTTTTATTGGCCCTATATTGTCTTTAACTCCTTTGTTGTTAACAGAATGCAGGTAATCTGAAAAAATATCGGAATCCATATAAAAATTTTAGCCCCATACGTTGTAGAGGCTTTATAAGTATGGCAACTGGACTTATGGTTCAACTCGGTTTGTGTATCGGTGCCATTGTTTCCATGCCCGAAGTTTTTGGAACCGACTCTCATTGGTGGCTAATTTATGTTTCTTCTGGTGTTATATTAATAGTTGCATTAATAATTCTTCCTTTAATTCATGAAAGTCCTATGTGAGTAAATTTTTTTAACTTTTACTTTATGAACTACGTAGATATTTGTTGACCAAAAATAGAGAAAAAGAAGCAAAGAAGTCTATATTATTCTATGGCTGGTGTTCTTTTGCTGAACTCGAGAACAACTTTAAAGAAATGAAGACAAGTATAGAAGGCAATACGAATCCTATTGGTATGTTGGAAGTAGCGAAAGATCGTATTGCTTTACGTGGGACTATCGTGGGTAGTTTAGTTGCATTTGCTGTTGGAATGAGTGGTGTAGATGGTAGGAAGAAAACTACTTTTTTATATAAGAAAAATTTAGTTATGGTATCTTACTCAGTTAGTATACTCATAGAATGTGGTGTATCGAGACTTGTTGCTCAGCTTGTACAGGCTGGAGTAAATGGATTTAGCATGGTAACGAAAGAAAATCATAAATATTGCTGGTTTTAGACAGATGAATGACACAAAGGCCCATAAACCCGAAGCCATAACCCAATTTGGGGGTGGGAACAAGGTAAAAACTAACAAGGAAAGGGATGGTATTTGATGGCTACAGATTTTTTCCGGACTACGTTAAAAACGTACTACTATATTAATACGGTTGGGTCCCCCAGGGACCCAACGTTAAAAGGACGTAGGTGCCCAAAGATCTAGGGCTCCAATGAAACAAAAATGGGCATCTAATTCTTTCTTAGGTCTCAATTATATTTTCTTCTTTTATTGTCGATCGTTTCGGCAGGCGCCCAATTTTGCTTTTTACCATGCTGATCATATTCATTTGCGATCTAGGAATGGCTTTGTTAATGCTAGTTTATGAGAATCATAAGGTTAGTAAAGGGTTAAACAAAACATTCTGGTACTACTAAGCATTAGCTGCCGCAAATGACAGGGCTATTTTTCCGAAAAAATTCTTAAAAACTCTAATGGGCTTTTTGATGCGGGAAATCCAAAAAACGAACTCCAAATCATAGGTCGGCATGGGGGGAGGGAGTCTCCTCCCCCCATGACCGACGCACTCATGGACCCAAAATTCAGAACAGGCTATTTTTCCAAAAATAGCCTGTTTGAAACTCGCTATAAACAGAGTTTTATTTAAAAAAATATTTAGACTACTTTAATTGGTATAATTTTCATAGCAGTATATATTATTTTTGCATTTTTCTTTTCGACTGGCCCACAATGCTTATGCTTCTTCATGGCATCCGAAATGGTAGCTCCAAATGCTAGAGCAGCGGCACAAAGTTGGGCCGCTTTTTTACAAATGGCTAGGTTGGCTTAATTTTATATTGCCCAAATCAAATTTTTTTAGCGGTGCCATAGGAGTGGGCGCTTTTCTTCCTTTAAAAAATGCTTTAACACAACCTTGGGCATTTTTATTATTATTTGCTATACCGATGGGTATATTGGAAGTTTTCTTTTATTTTATGCTACCGGAGACGAAAAATAAAAATTTGAATGAAGTTATTGAAGCAATCGATAAGTTGCCAAGAATTACTTTGAAACATAATAAAAAGTCAAATAAATTTTTGAAAATGTAAAAAAGATTAAGAAGAAAATTAGAAGCTATTACACAATAGGAAGGGGGCCATCAACTTGAAAATCTTTTTCTGGAAATGACTCCTCTAGGGGTAAAAACATGCAGGGAATCCGAATTTGGCATTTTTGAAACGAACAAACGCTTTCCTGATGCAGGAAAATCGTATTGTGTATTGAAGCGAAAAGTCGCAAAATGCGATTTTTGTCTAAAAACGGATCCTTTTGGGGTAAAAATGTGCGGGGAATTCGAATTTGATTTTCATAAAAATTTCTCGGATTCAAGAAAAGCTGACGCGAAAAAAGCTGTATATCGACTCGAAAATATAAGAAAAAGCGTTGTTTTTAGACCAAAATATATTATTTTCGCGTCAATATACAGCTTTTATTGAATCCGATGAATTTTATAAATGTCAAATTCGGATTCCCCGCACATTTTTACCCCAAAAGGGGGGTAAAAAAGGGGTCGTTTTTAGGCAAAATCACATTTTTGCGACTTTTCGCTTCGATACATAATACGCATTCCCTGAATCAGGGAAGCGTTTGTTCGCCTCGAAAATGTGAAATTCGGATTCGCCACATGTTGTTACCTCTAGAGGGGCCATTTCCCAAAAAATTTTCAAGACAATTTTCACGTGGGTGGCCTCCCTATTGTGTAGCAGCTCCGAAAATTTAATCTGATAAAATTATAAAACAAACCTGCGCAATTAACATCTCAATGAGAGAATAGCACGAAGTTATTTGTTGACAAAATCATCAATCAATAATAACCCAGATTTTAATGTCAGACATAAAAAAGTTAAGCTAGAATAACTCTAATAAAACATTTATTAAAATTATTTTATAGTACCGGGGACGAGCGTAGTTTCACCGAGAGTGACTCCGAGTGACACTTCCGAGCGATACATAACCTACTTAAAGGTTGAATTTTTTATTTTTTAATTAGTAAAAATATGTAAAATTCAGAGATTTTCTGGGGTTTTGGAGTTCTAACTACAAAGCAGTTAGGATGTAATCCTGATTTTTGATGACGTTTACAAATTTTCCCGCTAAGAGGCATCCCTGCGTGGTTTTTTCTGAATGGTGGGTGTCATTATATGAAGCGATGACTGTATCTCCGCAATCAGAAAGAGTTATGGTATGATTTTGGTGTCATTCGATTGCTACGAAATCCAGCTTCCTAACGACACCACAACTATCGGGATTGTTTTTCGTACAATTTATGGATGAAGTTAGAAAGCAACTGTGTATTGTTTAGGGTGCTCATGAGCCGTTGGCATACGCAAAAAACACTGTAAGCAACAAGTAAGCCGTTGGCGCGCAAACGCAGTTTTTGCACACAAAACATAGTTTTCTTGTAAGATTTTGTGGAATTTTTCATTTTTGGACAATTTCTGAAGATTTTTGCACAAAATCCGACATTTTTTTGACACGCCAACGACATTTTCTTGTGTTCCAACGCCTTTTTCCCGCGTGCCAACACTTTTTCTTGCGCAAATGTTCATTTTCATATGAAATTTTGGTTTTTTTCCATTTTGAGCTTGTTTTCGACTGTTGTGAGTGCAAGTATTTTTATGTAAGTTTTAAGGACATTTAGCTTCTTCATCATCCCAAAGACCAAATGTTTTCTATTACAACAAACTTCCGTCAACAGTCTCAATTTCATTCCCTTCCATTTCACTATGAAAATTGACGGCTCTTTTATGCTTTCAATCTTTTTACATATTTTTCTTTTATGCCATTTTATATATAATTTTTTAATTATGCAAAATTTGGCACTAGGAACAAATGCACCACACACAAAAATTCCGCACGGATCTTCCACACATGAATTTCCCTCATGGATCTACCGCACAGGATTTTCTGCACATTTACACATCCGCACGGAATGACCGCACGGATTTTCCGCACAAAGATCTTTCGCACATTTTTTTGCATTGTAAAAGTTGCCTGAATTTCAATAAAATCGTGTTTATTGAAACGATTGGCAAAACATCTTTTAAAAATGTGAGAAAAACTTCAAAAATGTGCGTAAGATCCTTGTGCGGAAGACCCGTGCGATCATTCCGTGCGGAAGTTCCTTGTGCGGAAGATCCTGTGCGGCAAATTCCTTAAAAAACTGTGAGGTGCATTCGTTCCTATTGCCCAAAATTTTAGTTGTAAACCATTATTGGACTTATATAAAGTTTATACACTCAAACTGAGGTACCATTCAGAACACGACTCTTAAAATCGTTGGCGCGCGATAGAAATCGTTGGCACGCGGGAAAAAGGCGTTGGCACACAAGGAAATGCCGTTGGCACGTCAGAAAAATGTCAAATTTTGTGCAAAATCTTCAGAAATTGTCCAAAAATGAAAAATTTCACAAAATCTTGCAAGCAAACTATGTTTTTTGTGCAAAAACTGCGTTAGCGCGCAATAAAAATCGTTGACGTACGCCACCGCCGGTATGCGCCAACGGCTGTAGTGTTTTTTGCACTCGCGCGCCAACGGCTTACTTGTTGCTTACAGTGTTTTTTGCGTGCGTCAACGGCTTATGAGCACCCTTATGGACCTGATAAACACTAGAAATTTTCTTTTTCTCAGTTATCTTTTTTAATAGTTGAACAGAATTTCGTTATAGGTATTTCAAAACCGAATGTCCAAGTATTTCATTATCTTTTGATAACCTATTAGTCGCCAATTTCCATAGTTATCATTCATAATGAATCACCTTTTTTTATAACCTTGTTCATTTTAATAAATATTCTCTTTTATTCGATTTTTGAGAATTTTCTTGCAATATCAGAATGAAGTTTATTAATATTTTATTCTTGATAAACATTTTTTCTTTATATTTCATTTTGATACTTTCTACATGCGATCCATATGAAGATTTTTGGTGTAACTGGAATTTTTATCAAAAACTTGAGAATAAACATCAAAAAGAAGGATTTGTTAGGATTTTTGGAAATAAAAATTTAAGTATTACAGAATTGGACGATCAATTAGAAGACTGGGCGGAAACTCTACCTGAACATCTACAGGTATATACGAATTACACCTAGGCGTTTTCCTTCAACGGTATTTATTCTTTCACTGAAAATATTTATTTTTTCATTGAAAATATTTGAATTTGTCATAAAAAATGATTACTTTCATTATGCAGAAAACCTAAGCCTTAGCAGAAATTCTAAGCTTCCCAAGTAGCCCAGCCTAAGAATTCTAAGAAAGCCTAACAGTAAACATTTCGAATTTGATTTCTTCGATTTCGTCCAAACATACGCCAATTTTTTACCCATAGTGGTAGTACTAAAAAGCCGCAAAAAATTTTTCCTACCGACACTTCTATGGGGGGATAGGGCCCAAAATGTGGTTTTTGGGGTCAAAATTAGGGTTCAAAAATACCATCATAACTTTTTATGAGTAAAATATTTTTTGCTAAATCTTTTTGCATTTATTAGAGGGTGAAAAGACGCAAATTAAGGTATATTAACTTTGGCCTCAACCCTTTGTCTTCATGGTTAAAAACGCCTAACAAAAATGATACCATTTTTCTTAAGAAAAATCGAACTTTCGGGGGTCTTAATTCGACTTTATTTTGCTCGAATAGACTTTAAATCGACTTAAAAAACTTTTCTAGGTCAGCAAAACACTTTCTGATCGTTTTTGGAGTAAGTTTCGATTTTCGACCTGGTGGCCGGATGGTCTGGAGGGTCCTCGGGGGTCGAAAATCGAACTTTTAAAACTTACTCCAAAAACGATCAGAAAATGTTTTCCTGACCTAGAAATTGTTTTTTAAGTCGATTTAAAATCTATTCGAGCAAAATAAAGTCGAATGGAGACCCTCGAAAGTTCGATTTTTCTGCATTTTTTCGAGATTTGGCGTTGAGATCTCGAGATTCGAGATCTCGGCAGCTCTAGTCATCCCACGTATGATTCTAGCTCAAAAGTATTCGATGACCTGACCAAATTTGTTTTAGGAAGAATTTGACATATTTTGGAATCAAATTTGGGGCATTATAGATGAATTACGTGAATATGCGTCTAAAGTGAATGTCAGTGATGAAGCTAAACCTTATGTGGAAAAAATTATAGTAAGTTTATATCATAGATTATTTGAACATAAATTTTGTTTAAAGGGGGTGCAGATCTGGAGGTCAATCTAGGTCGAAAAATTTTTTTCTTCGAAAAATGACTTTTTAGGAGTAATTTTATACGGGGAACACGAATCTGACGTCAAATTTTGATTTGGACCTATCACGATCACACAGAGATGCCGAATCGTAAAATCACTAAAATAAGGTCAAATTGACCAATTGAGGACAATAGGGGTAGGTTTTCGGGTACGAGGAACACGAATATGGCATTTTTAGAGTCAATTTGACCTTATTTTAGTGATTTTACGATCCGGCATCCCTGTGTGGTCGTGAATGATAGGTCCAAATCAAAATCTGATGTCAGATTCGTGTCCCTCGCATAAAATTACCCCTAAAAATTCGCTTTTCGAAAAAAATTTTTTCGACCGAGATTGACTCCAGATTTTTGCACCCCTCCTCTTTAAGGAAATTTTGTCGAACGATAATATTAAACAAGACGATATGACACCAATTGCTATAAAAGTTATGGGCAGTGCACCTAAGGCTGTTTTAAAAGAATTACTATCGTTTTTTATTGAAATTTTGGACCATGTAAAACCTATGCTTTCAAAACTAGTAATTCCAGAAATGGCCCATTATTTTAAAAATGAAGATTTTTTGGGATTAAAAAAGAATTTACAGAATTTCGAATAAATTTTTATTTATTTTTTTGTAAATTTTGTAACTTGTTTTTTAATACAAATTTAATAAATTCTTAATGAAAATTTGAGGCCATAAAACATGTACTTGGTAGTTTAATTAATAGCTAACTAAAATTTGCTGTAAAAATTACAGTGCCTTGGGGTCCATTCGAGCCTTTGAAGATGGTGGTGCTGAAGGAGGTCAAAATAAAAAATATCCTTCCATTTTTACTTCAGCCATAAAAAGTTATACAAAATTTTTCAAAAATTTTCCATTTTACATTTTCTCGATAGATTTATAGGCCCCAGTCCAGTAATCTACACTCATATGAAAAAATGATATATTTGGAAAGATCATGAAAAATGGAGCATTCTTTGTTTTTACGGCATGTTCTGAATTGGTGTAGTTTTCGAGATAATTGCGTTTGAAATTTTCGAGATAATTGCGTTTGAAATTTTCGAGATAATTGCGTTTGAAATTTTGAATTTGTTACAAGCTCTTCGTTGTAATACACAAACTTTTTTGAATT
>JAQGBS010004438.1:0-10312 GCA_034698545.1 Acrobeloides obliquus
AAACGATAAGCCACAAAATAAGTCAAACCCTAAGGCAAGTACTGCAGATATCACAAAAAGTAGGATGATATGATGAGCTTTAAGCTTCGTTTCTCTAAAATAAGATTATCAGTTTAACTAGGAGCAGGGTTTCACAATGAAACATTTCCAATTTCTATTTCCTGCTTACTGGAAATGCATGCAATGCATTTCCGATTGGCATTTTCAACGCTTTTTTATGCGAATTTTGAGTTAACTATATTAAGGCCCTTTCCGTTACCATTTTCGGAAATTTGTGTGTGTCTTCTTGTATTAATTAAGAGAAATGGCTTACCGACATAGCAAAAAATATCGATATATAAAAGGTATAGCTGTTGTAAAAATAGCAAAGAAAGTTGAAAATATAAAACACATGTGTAAAAAATAATTTATGTTATGAACGGTATTTCTAGCCACAGACCCACTTATAAGGAATAAAACTCCTTCATGCACTTCTAGTTGCTAAAAAAGGCATACGGACTAATTTAGTAAAATATTTTTGCAACACAAATTTTCGAGACATTTTTCGTAGGACAATTTTCGTGGCATAAATTTTACGCCATTGTTTTGCATCGGTGATAATTTTTTATAATTCCTACTTAGCCAATACAAAAAATGTTATAAAATTTTGTGCCACGACTTGTCCCAAAAAACTGACACGAAAAGTGTCATAAAATTTTGCACCACAAAAAATGTCAGCAAAAATTGTCTTGAAAATTTTGTATTGCAAAAATATTTTCAAAATTAGTCCGTATGCCCTAAAAAATATAGGGTATTTTTTCATCAAAGAGAAAAAATAGATCACTCAAGGTGAGGTGGCAATAGTCTCACTTTGCACATAAATGGAGAAAAAGCTTTTTGTCGGACCGTCGGGAATTTTTTTGTGATTTGATTTTTTGTATGTTGTAATGTCTGCTGATTCATCTAATCCATGCCCCCTGTTGGTCTTAACAAAACTAACAAGGAAATCACTATCCCTACTGCTTTTGTTAATTATATGAAGAAATGTGACAAAGATACTTTAACTGCACTTTTATGGGACGAAGTAAAAGCTAGAGTACATCTTGAAGCTCAATATGATGAATTAAAACAAACGAAAAAACCTCATTTTAGACAAAAACTCATTTTACTAAAATTTTTGGTCCAATTTTGGAGCTCAAAAAGTAGAAATTTAAAAAAATATACCATCGAAATGTTTATATCAGTTGCAACTTTAGTTGAGGTGTTAAATCGACTTCTGGAATCAATTTTCTCCGCTTTCCTGCAAACAAAAAATTTAAATTATTTTTTCATTCCACTCCAAAAACTTTCTACTTTAACGTAAAAAAACGCATGTTCTAAAACATCGATTAACACCTCATGCGATACAAACACTTTAATATGGTATATTTTTTACAAATCTCTACTTTTTGAGCTCAAAAATTGGACTAAAAATTTTTATTAAAATTTGAGTATCTGAAATTTGAGAATCTGAAACTTGAGAATATGATTTTGATAATTTGAATTTGAGAAATTGAAATTGAGAATGTGAAATTGAGAATTTGAAAGTAAGCCCTGTAGATGAGTGAAGATGAAAGGGGTGGAGGAGGGCAATTAGGAAAAGTAGTGACAGAGAAAGTAGTGACGGCAGAAAAGTAGTGCCGGAAGAAAGTAGTGCCGGGGAAAAGTAGTGACGTGAAAAGTAGTGACAGCAGAAAAGTAGTGACAGGAATAATAGAAAATTTTTTCAAAAATAAAATTTGAATTTTTGAAAAACTTTTGAACTTTGACAAAATTTTGAATTTTCGAAAAAAATTTGAATTTTCTATTATTCCTGTCACTACTTTTCTGCTGTCACTACTTTTCCCCGGCACTACTTTCTTCCGGCACTACTTTTCTGCTGTCACTACTTTTTTTGTCACTACTTTTCCTAATTGCCGTGGAGGAGTGTGTGAGGCTGAGGGAAGGGGGTGGGTAAGGTAGATGTTTTTTCTTGCCAACTTACTTCCATCGTCAACACGTTAACCGTATTAAAAATCAAATCAACAATACTCTGCTGCAATAAAATTTGACTATATGCCTTAAAATCTTTCGTTGTTGAAGTTGTTATCAAAATAATCAATAAAATATTCGAAGCATAGCCAATAGAGGTAGATATAATATCATTATAAAAAGCTATAGTCAATAACATGTTGTGACGAGTATATCAATATGTCAGACATCAAAAATTAACAAAAGATTTCTAAACAACTAAAAATTTAAACTATTGTTTAAAAAATTAAAATGAATAAGAGTGTGATTTTGAAAAAGCATCCTAGCGACCGGTTAAATTCCACGTGAATGAAGTTGACGAATTTATTCACGCTTTGTTTATTTAAAAAGTTTCTAGATTGTTTTGCCGGAAATAGAGGATTTCTCATCCAAAATTGACTAGAGCCTTCGTTTTTTAGACGTATAAAAATGTGGTAAAAATTTGAAAAATTAAGTTGAAAATGCAAACTTTCCATTGTATGTATTTCAAAACATGAGCCTATTTAGAAAAATTCATGATTTTTCAGTTAGACACAAAATTTGCAATTTTTTTCAGATTTTTGGGCTTCATTTTTGAATCCAAAGCCTAAAAATGGGATCTGGTGTCAATTTTGGATAAAATAAAGCTCTCATTTTCGGAACGAACTATAGACATTTAAGGACGCATAAGCTTGACTAATTTAATCACGCCTTGTTTGCTTAAAGCGAGAGTTCCGAGAGAATGGAGCTTCCCTTGGCGCAACACATTTTATTATATATCCTGAAAGAGCATAAATGTGGGTGGTGATTTTGTGATAAATTTAATATTATATATTCGCATTTTTCCAGTTTTGGAAGGGGTACGAACCATGGTTTTGTGATAAATGTAATATCATATATTCGTGAATAAGGGGTCCATTAATGGACCCCACCTCGCTAATTTTCGGCCGAAAAACAGGTTAAAAAATAGCATTTTTGGCAAAAAAATAACATAAAAAATGGAAAAAATAGCCAAAAAATGGCATTTTGGGCAATACACCCACCCATTCCCTGAATCAGGGCCAAAGAAGCGTTTTCATGTTTCGGGAATGCGCGTAATCGATTCCCCGCATAAAATTACGCTATAGGGGTCCTTTTTTTAAAAAATTTTCAGGCCCAAAATTTCATTATCGGAATTTTTTTAGCAACCTAATACGACCCCCCCCCCTACCTGGGTATGCCCAATTGAAATCCTGTCCTGGTAATGTTTCGAGACAGTAGGTAGTCTCAATACTGCCTTGAAACATTGTCAGGACAGGATTTGTTGTCCTTAGTAAAGGAATTTTCAGAGCTAGTTCACTTAACCCCCGCCACTTATGTTACAAAAGTCGAATAAATGTTTTTCTTTTAAAATTTTTCAGAAACCTTCTCATTAAGGGTTTTTTAGTCGAGGAACACGTTGGTGATGTTATTTTTGGGTAAAACCCTATAGAAAATGTATAAAAATTAAATTATACAAGTGGAGCCCTCCAGGTAATGCAAAATGATGGACTATCATGAATTTGGTTTAGAAAAAAAGGTTTTACTTCAAAAAATAAAATTGTTCTGCATTTTCTATAAGGTTTCATCCAAAAATAACATCACCAACGTGTTCATCGACTAAAAAACCCCGAATAGGAAGGTTTCCGGAAGATTTAAAAGAAAAATTTTTTGTCGACTTCTATAGCATGAAAAGTAGAGTGAACTAGCTCCGAATTTTCTTCTTTTTGGTCAGAATTCTGCTCTCTTAATCCTATAAGACATACTTTAGCAAGAACCGTTTTTCATACAATTCAATAACCCGCGTGACACAACATTTCAAACTCCTCTATAAACCTATAAACACATTTAATATTCCCATTTGGAAACAAAAACAAATTCACGAAGCCATTAAAATACTCCATTTCTTGTTAATAAATAACATTCTGGGAATTATTAACGAGACCATACTTTGCATATAATTATTCTTAAATTCAAGTAATTTATTATTCATAGCATGAGCTTCCCAGGTCCCAAGGAAGAGCTAATGAACTATTAAAGATTAAAAACCGTTATCATTTTAAGCTTAAAGGGCCAGTCCAAGAAGAATTGCACAGGGTGGCCCAAAAAATGAGCTTTCTGTGATATGTTGGATCAAATTTCTAAAAAAAATTTTCAAAATGACCCTTGAGGGGGTTTTCTGTACGAAAAATCGATTGCGCACATTGTCAGATTTTGAAAACGCTTCCCTGACCCTCAATTCGCGACAAAAAATCGATTTTTGAAATTGTTGGACCATCTTGTGACAAGGGCGACGCACATCTAGGTCAAAATACAAGTGCGGACAGATCAGAAAAAGCGTTCTGTAGGATTGTAGAGCTCATTTTTCTGAGCAACTTTAATTAAGGCGGTTTAAAAACTTATCGCTCATTTTTGAGTTATTAGCAAGACAAGATAGCCCTAACCCTTCGAAAAAACATAAGAGGGGACCCTTATCTCCGAAAAAATTTTTTCTCAACATTTTTGCAGGAAAGACCCCTATAGAGGTAATTTCTAGGCGAAAAATCGATTGCGCGCATGCCCACTTTTAATGGGCATTATAACGTTCCAACCCTATAGGATCATTTTCAGAAAATTTTTTTATAGAATTTGGCTCAAAAATTACAAAAATCTAATTTTTTGGGACCTTTTTTTGAAAGTTTCTGAAGTAAAAATGATCACCCCAACTTGAACTTTCCAAAAATATATAACTTTTCCAAAAAGAGACCGATCTTTTTAATTACCTTTTTTTGAAAATATCAATAAAAACTATTTTATTATAAACATGACTAAAAATTAAAACGTGGTAACAATGAATAATTTGTTTACATTATTATATTTGATCAAATTTGCATTAAAATATTTTATTCACACTAGTTTTTAGTCAGAAGACTTTTTTGTTTCTACTCTAAACTGGTGTAAATATAAAAATCACCATATAGATTAATTTGAGATATTTGATTTGGTACAAAAATATAGCCTTAAAAGGATAAATCTCTTATACAAATAAATGCATAAAACAAAATGTTATCTCTTATAGAAATCTGACATCCTTACTAAAATTTAGAAAGAAACAATTTATCAATTTTAAAATTCTTTAGGGAATCACGGACGAGTCCACTCTGAAAAAAATTGACATTTTTATTGAAATTATGAAAATTCATGAAAACTGAGCATTTTGGATTTTACAGGAAATTACGAATCTTTAACGCTCTTCAGTGCGATAAAAAACCGGATTTTTGCGATCTTTTTTCAAAAAATTCAAATTGTTTAATTTTCACCAAAATAACCCTACAAGAGGGAGAGGGGGTTCTATTCGAGAAATCGATCATGCGCATCGCTGAGCCTTGAAAACGCTTCTCTGATCCTGAACTAACCTATTTTCGCTTCAATACACAAAACTCTTCACTGAATCAGGATCAAAAAAGCGTTTTCAAGTTCTGCAATGCGCAAAAAAGTGCCTCTTCCCTATCCAACCCATCTGCCTATGCCACTGCCTACTCCCCCAACTTTTGGTCTTATGTTGTTAAATACGATGAAAAATAATGCTCAGTGACAACTGGGGGACCCTCTATCCTCATAGAAAAAGTTATCATTAGCATGACTCAATTTTAAATTCAAATTTCAAAAATCTGCACTAAATTTTTCAAAAATAAGCGTCACAAAATAAAAATAATTCTATGAAACCTATCTATTTAGTTCATATAAACGTTCCTATTTCTCTCCTTATTAACAGTTTCAGATATCAATTTTCTTCTTTTTTCTTCGTTTACTTGCGGATCATTAGTTTAATTAACGAGAAATGAAAAAAAGTAACACAAAACAACCGGGAGAGTAAATATGCATAATATCTCTCAGAATTAATCAATTCTTTCTCATTAAATTAACTAGTGTTACTCTGTATAACCTTCGCTCTCAAAAACACGGAAAAGTGCCAAAAAGAATTATATAAAATACTACATGCGTTTCTAAGAACAAAAAGTCTGAAGCCTGGCACAGACTTTTCCAAAATGATATGTATAGGGGGTTTTCTTCAGGAATGCGCATATTCGATTCCCCGTATGAAATTACCACTATATGGTTAATTTTTAGAAAAAAATTTGTATCACCCTGTATTTTCAAAATCTATCTCCTCCAAGAGGTTTAATGATATGCTCAAAATTCTTTTTGTATATGATGCAAGAAGACTTTAGGAATAATGGTATATTTTTTGTTTTTAAAAAATCTTCTATCTTTTTATATAAAGCTTCAAAGCTTCCAAAAAACCTCGATTTTTGAAGAAAGTTCAGGCTTCAGATTTTTCGCCCTTCAAAAACACATGTGAATACATTAAGAATATAAGAGTAGTATTTTCCCAAAAAGCAAAAAATTAGCAATGAAAGGAATTTTTATACCTGAGACTTTTATGTCTTATCAAGAATTGTCATAAAGACCAAAGTTCTATTACGACCTTGTTTTTTGAACTTTCAATAAAGCAAATCAATGATCTCTAAAGAAGAAATTCTTATGATGCAAAAACAATCGCATTCGATGGGGATTGAGTAAGCGGTATATGATGCAGAAAATTTTTTCTCCAAAAACTAAATGATAACAGTCAAAAACTTTGCAATTTTGCGGGCTGCTTTTATAAGTTTTAATGATTAGCAAAAATAACGATTTCGACTCTGGTGGGATTGATCCCAACATGTAAATATGAGTGGCCAGCGCTCTAACCATTAGGCCATGCTAACCCAGGTTTTTGAAATCATTCTATGTTACAGAGTTTAACCTTTTTATAAGTTTAAAGGAAAGTAAGAATTAGGGGCTAATCTCCGAAAAATTTTTCTAACCAAAACAGCCTATATAGGGATAAAATCATGCAAAAAATCGATTGCGCGCATTCCTGAAGCGTGAAGATGCTTCCTTGGTCCTGATTCAGAGAAAATATAGATTTTTGACCTTTTACTATAAGAAAAATTTTTATAATTATAAATAAAAAAATATATTTTCCCTGAATCAGGATCAATGAAGCATTTTCGCGCTTTGGAAATGCGCACAATCGATTTTTCGCATGATTTTACCCCTATATAGGCTGTTTTGGCGAAAAAATTTTTCAGAGATTAGTCTAATTCTTACCCTCCCCTTTTTAATGATTAGTAACAAATTTATAAAAGTTAAAATGTTATAAATCCGAATTTGCTTGAAATCTTTCCTTTGTATAGCACCACCAATAAACAATATTGCATAGCAAAAATGAAACTGGGAAAAAGATTCCTAAAATAGGTATATTAACATTTACTACCAATTGGGCTTGCAAGACTAACAATTATTTTTTACAGCTCCCACTGGATGTAGTGAATGTTCATGAGAGTCAAAAAATTGCCTGCTATCTTTTTTATGTTTTTGTTTCCGGCGTATAGATCATATGTGAGTGGGGGAGGGAGTCCACTTTTCCGAAAATTATCAGGGGTCTAACCCAAAATAGCGGGGGGGGGTCATTTTCCAACATTTTCAATAAAATCAATATTCACGTATGGTAAAGATATAAACCCAACTTCTTCCTTTAAAAAATTACTAGAAAAGGCATCTATAGCTTTTGCATCTCGCGCGATCTTTCCTATAACTCTATTCAAAATTGGATACTGTATATAGCCATTTCTCGAATTTTGATTCCGCCGAGTGAAACTATCGTCCTATATTTTTTAAACCTTTAAAAATTTCCAAAATTTGAATAAAATACCAAAAGTAAACGTTGACTATCTTCTTCTACGAGTAGTCGCTTGCCTAAAAATTTGAAAAATAAAAACATTGATAAAATTCTTACTTCTAGCAACCTGTTTATTGTAAAGGAAAGTGACTATAGCAAATTCGATAAGGGCTCCAAATAAAAAGCAAGTGCACACTAAAAAATTCTTAAATTGAATTAGGCTTTTTTGGTGTAGGCAAGTGGCCTTGCCGAGGAAATCCCCCCTCGTTTCTGGAAAAGTTGAAAATTTTTCCTTTGGTAACCAAGATGAGCACCTGGTGTCCCAATTCCTACGTCACTGACTCCATACCTCCCTCATTTTTTTTCAAGATAGTCTTTTAAGATTTTTTCAAATTTTGGGAGGAATTTTTTAACCCTCCTTGTCGTGAAACTCTGGCTACATCTACGAGTGGACCCTTTATTCACTTATAAGTGAATGGGAAGGGGTGGTGAAAGTCTTACTTCCAATCCAAACATCAATAGCTTTTATATATGAGACCGGTGGCAATCGATTGTTCACTGTTGAGGCCTAAATTGAAAAAACCCATGTGTAGCTCTAAACTTGAGTTTTACTTGAGTTGCCATAGTCAGAAGTGTTGTAACACCCAAAGTGACTCGGCCCTAAAAAATTTGTGGTTTTATGAAAAAAAAAACACTAATATACTGGAACGGCATCCGGATCTAGCCAAAAAGAAACCCAAGAAACCATCACTAGCATAGCACCGGGAAGATATAAATGGAATAAGTAGTATCTAAAGCAAATATACATATATATCATATTTCCCACCACGTGATAATTTTTATCATTGATGGTAAAGAGGCAAGCGTCTCACTTTGAATTTAAATTGACAAGGGTTCGGTACCACTAGGGTCAGAAATTTTTTAAGCAATAAAAAAAGTTGTTAAAGGAAACCATTAAAAGGTAAATTAAAAATTTCTTCTAACGGAATCGAACTTTTGACCATTTGAGTGTAAATTGAGGCTCTTGCCACTTCACCATGCGGAATGGCTTTTTCCTCATGGTGGGAAATGTCCCCACAACTTTGCACTTTGATTCATAATATTTACCCAATCTGTCTATACAAGTCAAAGGCCACTCGAAGACATGAATAATTTCCAGTATTTGTAATGCTGGAACAGTGTGCTGTAGTAATATTCTGAATAATAAATTGAGGTAAGGAGTTATCTACTCCACTTTTAATTTGAACAGGATTTTCTTCAAACCAGGAAAAAACTAAACAAATTATTATTTCTTGAAACACTAAAAATACCTATATCATCAACAGTATATGCATATGATGCAAAATCTAGTAAGCAATCTTGGACATCAAGAGGATAGTACTAAAATTGAGAATGCAAAACAACCAGGCTTACCATATGCAATGTGGCAAGATCCATTCAGATTTTACCCGTCCATCTTGACTCGATCTGATACTGTCATAAGCTCAAGCCTAATAGTAAACATTCAGAATAGTGCATCTTCGATTTTGACGAAAGGTACATAAAAATGATCCTTAGGATGTATAGATTAACGTCACATAAAAATCATTTTTATGTACCTTTCGTCAAAATCAAAGATGCAATATTCTCAATGTTTACTGTAAGCCTAAGGCTTAGCCTAGACTTGCCTAGGGATTGGCTAAACCATGCCCAAACATACACACTCTCCACTCAGTTATTACATTCTCGCCTGTGCCCTTTTATTTTCCATTGTGACATACTTTAAAATTCATATGACATGAAACTTTCATTGATATTCTAACACTATATAAAACTGTCCCATCTTTGTGTATTCTTATTAGTAAATTAGCCTTGTCAATCATATGCCTATGGGCTTGTTTCTCTTGCTAAAAAAGTACTTAAATGTTTTATGGAAAATGCCATTTTTTAGTCATTTTTGTCACAAAAGACCATTTTTCAATCATTTTTGGTCATTTTTTACCGATTTTTCGGCCTTCGGCAGAAAAATAGCGAGGAGGGGGGGGGGGGGGTAATTATCAAAGTTTGACTGTGTATGAATTTTTCAATTTTTTACTGGATAGTTTATATAGAACTGCAAAAGCAATGCGTTCCAAAATTTCCAATTTTCTAATACATCAATGTTTGCCGGATTTTGCCAAATTTTTCTAAAAATTAGAAAGAAAAAACTTTTTTCAAAAATCAAAAAAACCCGGATATTTCCAATTTTGGGAAGAAACGTATTTTTTTAAGATTTTATTGAATTTTTCCAAAATTTGGAAAATCCCGAATTTTTTCCAAGCCCATGATTTTTACAGTGCTTTTCAAAAAGTGGAAAACCCTGAAAATTTTCAGATTTTCCAAAAAAATATTACTAGAAAAAACGTATCGGGTTGCCAAATTCGTTGATCTTCATTCAAAATTATATACAATGGTAAACTATCATTTGATTTCCCATACACTAATCGTTTGTCAAGCCATTGTTCTCGAAAAGTTATTTGAATGTCAAATGCCATATTTGCTTCATCGACATTTGATATGCTAAGTAGGTATACGATAAAGATGGTATAAGTTTATAAAGTTTAA
>JAQGBS010004439.1:0-10310 GCA_034698545.1 Acrobeloides obliquus
TACTAAATAAATTCAATTTGGATGGCAGCCGAGCCGTTTAACACTAGGTTCGAACTTTCGAGATATCGTCTCTTAAACTTTTATCTTTATATTAATTGGGATTTGTTATATTAGTTATAAAAAATGGGCATTTTTCACATGAAGCATATTATATTTGGTATTTTAATGGGACTTTTAATTTATTATTATTATATATGTTGCTATTCAGGAGCAAATAATACAGAATCATCTAAAAATGCTATCCAAGACATTAGATATGCATATGTCACGAATAAAGAAGATTTGCAAGAAATTATCAACACTGGAAAAGTTTGTACTAATGCTTTAATTTGTTGTATATAACCGGTGTTATGATCGTGAACGTTAGGTTTCCAGACGCTACCTCATCAGACTGGTAACCATCGGGCACGATCACAAATACATATTCAGCATACCACAACATTTTCCCCTTCTTGAAATTGCAGTGTTTTCTTCCTTTCCCTAGCCGGATCTCATCTTGATCGCCATTGTTATGATTGTGAATCCTAGGTTTCTAAGCGTGACCCTCTTCAGACCAGTGACCATCGGGCACGATATATCAGATTCTGATTATAATAAGAAAATTTTAACAACTTAAAAATTTTAGACCATTTTTATTTTACATGCTGGTTCTATCTTTTCTCAAAATAACCATTATCAACAAAATACATATTTTTCAAACACTTTTAAATATTTTATTCAACTTTCGGACTTTTATCCAAATTTTTCGTATTATTTGGGTAAGTACAGAAGCTTAATTATATACACTATATAATTTATAGATTTAACTCCGACTGAAAACACAAATCCGAAAATTTCATTGTACTATGAAAAGCATCTTTGGGTTTCGGTAAGTCATACTTGCACAAATAAAGGGTGTTTCAAAATAACGTACCCCCTTTATTGAACATTTCCGATGATTTTTTATTGTTTTTGCAAAGTTTTTGAGGATAATATTATGGGAGGAATCAATTGCGCAAATTTTTAAAGTAAGAACCTAAAAGACCCTGATTCACAGTCAAATGATGATACCCTCCCCCCCCCCAAGCAAGATCTCCCCTTTTCCATTTGAATTCCCCACTGTGGTAAAAACATACGACACCATACACATATTCCAAAAATGTCACCCCCTCTCTTCATACTTGCACGTCGAGTAAAAGTTGCATTAGATGATGGATGCACCAATGGGTACGAAAAGGGTTCTTTTCTTAGAAGCACAAATAAAAGAACTCAACGAGAACCTCACATTCTTATAAGAGTTTTTTTTAATTTTGTATAGCTTAATTTTTTTAGGTAGGCAGTGAAGAACAAAACTATGACCATAAAATAACTGAAGGTGTCAACAAAGTATTTTCTATACTTTTAACAAAATTGGATGGTGTACTTTCTAAATCTTGATAACAAAATTGACCTATTATATTTTTGGCAGCATTTAAAATATTTTATAAATTTATTTTAGTATATTGCACAAGTCTTTGTTGCAAAACATGTTTGGAAGCGATCTTTGTTGTCGAGGCACTAAATAAAATGTATTATAGCCTTCAAAAGTAAAAAATAAGCATAAAATCCTTTTGGTAAAATCCGACAAAAGCTGGAAAAAATTAGTGTTCGATCTCGTCCCAAAATTTCAGGAATTTGGAATCTGGTCCCGAAAAAATTTCTTAAAACCTGATCCCGTCCCGGATCCCGACCATCCCGGACTCTAAATTCCGTCTCAAATCGGAATAAATTTACATCCCTAAAAAATGATTTTTGAGCAATTTTTCTATTTTTTTCAATAAAAACCAATATGATCTGAAACATTTTTGACTTAAAAATAAGCGGTACCCAAAAAGTTTTCTCGACTGTTGCGCTGTTTTTTGACGCTAATCTGTTTAAACAATACACCTACTCATCATGCAGTTTGAAATCGATATGTATATACAACAATTTTTAGCGACCCACTAATTGTTTGAACGATGAGTCAGTTGTGTTATATTTGAACCGGTTTTTTAAATTTTCTTCATTTTTTAAACTTTTGACTATTTTTTATTTTTTTACATAAAAGTACCAGGAGCCGAGCACTCCATACTCGCGATTTCTCCGAACGGGAAACATCGCTCGGTACTCCCGAGCGATGTTTCCCGTTAAAAAATGCATATCTTTTAACGGGGAAATTTTTTACATAGAGGTATTTTACGTATACATAAATACCCTCCCCATGTAACCAATTCGACCCCTTCCTGCGGTCAAAATTCAAAAATTCATTCGGATTCATGTTCCTCATAACTAAAAACTCCCGAGTACAAATCAGCCACTTGGAGAACTTTTGGAAAAAATAGATTTATCACCTTAGTCCCTCGAGGGATAAAAAGTGAGAAAATTTTGTTGTCTTCGATTTCGATGATTTTGATGTCAATCGTCTTCTCTCGCCGTCTACAACTTTTTCAATGGCACTAAGATTTATCAAGCGTTCATATATACAACATCGTATATATGTTACGGGAAAATCTGTTTTTCAAGAAAATCTGATAAAAATTTCCCGTAACATATACAACAGATAGACATTACATGTTTCACGGCGGACGTGTCCAAAAATAGGGACAGTGGAAAATCGTTAAAAATTATTTATGCTTATAAATTATTTTTATGCATTTTAAAACGAGTTAATACTGTGCCAATTTTTTTGAAAATTTTTTCAACTTTTCTCCCTTTAGGGACCAAGGAGAAAAAATCAAATTTTCACAAAGTTCGCTAAATTGACTGATTTCCTGAAAAAATCATTATGGGGCTCAAAAATTCGACTTTTTGACAAATTTTGAGTTCAAACCCTTATAACTCTTTTATTTTTTCGATCAGATCTTGATCTCAAAAGTTGCGTGAGGGCTTGATTAAAAATTTTTTAGACGATTTTTTTCATTTTCGAATAAAAACTTCGAAAAAATTTGCATAACAATGACAAAAATACCATTTTCTCAATTAAAAACAACTTTTTTGAGTTTAAAACAAAAAATCGTTTATACAAATTTTTAATGAAGCTCTCACGCAACTTTTAAGAGAAGATCTTGAAAAATAAAAAAGTTATAAGGGTTTGAAGTCAAAATTTGTCAAAAATCGAGTTTTTGACTTCCCCCTATAATTAGTTATTCAGGGAAAGCGATGTTCTATAAAGTTGCTGATCCTCATAAAATTTCGCACTGAAATGATCCTTGCTGACGGTTTTTGGATGACAAGAAAAAAGGTTATGATTATTTTATGAAACTTCCGCAGGTTTAGTCCCCTTTGCCGAATCGACCCTTTCCCTTTCCTGCGGCCAAAATCCAAAAATTTCTTCAGATTCGAGTTCTTCATGTTGAAAAAACATCAGCCGATTTGGAAAACTTTTTGAAATTCGATTTTTTCTTGTGGTACCCCAAGGGAAAAAATTTGAAAAATATTTTTTCAAAAACATTGGCACAGTATTAATCAGATTTTAAATTGCATAAAATAATTATATGCATAAATAATCATGTTTTTTGTCGATTTTCCACTGCTCCATTTTTGGACACGTTTTGATCTGCCGTGGTAGTAGGATGACTGGCTTTGGAGAATGTAGTATTTGTACAGATGTATTAGAAAATAATTTGTCTACAATCCCTTGTGGACATATTTTTCATTTTGGATGTGTCAAAAAGTGTATACAGGTAAAATTAAGTGGATAATGGACCAATTTTCAAAAACTTATATATGGAAGCACCAAGATTTATGTGTGGATGGGGAAGTATCAATCTATAAGATTTTATATGAGAGTCTATATTCAGGGTGTGAATAAATAAATGGAACGATTTGATTTAATGCGACTTTTGATGAAAAATCGCCCATTGTATTCGTCAAAGAAGGCGTGAAAATTAACCAATAAACTTATCGACAGATGTTAGCGGAGTATTTACTGACTTGGGCAACCAATCATTTTGATAATCAAAACCGGACATTTCAACAAGATAACGCATCAGTTCATGCTGCATGATTCACTCAAGAATGGATTGAAGAAAACTGTCTAGATTTTATTTCAAAAGATGAATAGCCAGCACACTCGTTTGACCTTAGCGCTAATGATTATTCGATTTGGAGAATTTTTGTGCTAAAGATGTTCAAAACCTCATTAATAAACCGTAGCCTTGAAAAAGGTACTTCCGAAAGCCTGAAATGAACTGATTGTAGAAACGTTGGGTAAAATCATCGATGACTTCCCAGTAAGATGGTAGAAATGTATAAGAGAAAGGAGGACATTTTGAATAATTTTTTTAGACGTTTAGTTAATTTATTGTTGGTTTCATAAAATGTTGTTTAAAAAAATCGTTCCACTTATTTAAACACACCCTGTATAGTCCCTCTACCCACACATACAATATAATTTTAGAATTTAAAATTTTTTTAGAACTTTGGAAAATGTCCAAAATGTAGAAACCCATGTAAAATAACAGATGCCATAAAACTTTTTACAGAAAATCCGTTATCTAATGAAAATGAAATGGTAAAAGTTAAAAAAAAAACAACTTTTAATTTTAAAAATTTAGACATCTGAATTTAAAGATTTATTTCGCCAGCTAAACAAAGTTGCAGAAACAAATAATCAAAATTTGAAAAGAATAATGAAACAACTCCAAGAAAAGGTAATATTAGGGTCGTTCAAGTATTGGCAATCGCTGGAGGGGGTAGAGAAGATAAAAAAGCAAAAGAGCCACAACTTTTTAATGTTCTTTTTTGTTAGTAGTACAGGCTATAGCTCAAACTTTTCTTAACATAAATTTTCATTTTTAGGAAAAAGAATGTGAGGCTCTTAAAAAAGAGCTTCAAGAAGAAAAAATTTTAAGAGAAACAACAGAACATGCATTAAATCTAGAAAAGTTGAAAAATCAAAATAAAGGAAAACAAGCAAGTATTGAAGCAAATGTCCAAAATGTACAACAAACAGAATATATTCCAAGAAAACCAGAAAATAAAATAAAAATTCAGACTGTCAAGGATAATGATACTAAAAATAATGATCAATTGAACCAAGAAAGCGAGAAAAATCTTGTGAAACGCCCATTGCCTACTAAGCAGCAAGTAAGGGAAACTCTTTAACAAAAATCGATTTTTGTAGATCGTTCGGCCTCTTATCCGCCCATCTGTTCGTCCGATTGTTCGTCCAACAGTTCGTTTACCAGTTAGACAGTCTGTACGCCATTAAACATGTTTAATTAATGAGCAAAAATGAAAACTTCTAAGGTTCTTAGGAGGATAAAATTTAAGAGGATAAATTTCTTAGGAGGATAAAATGATCCCCAAAAGTGATAAATAACGATTTGGTCTTTTTATAAATATCATTGGAACTTTGAACAACTTATTTTTTAATCCACTGTCTTGTTAAATCTATCCTCCTTCTTTTTTACCTTAAACTAGGGTTGCGCGGGACCGGAATCGAGAATTCGATTTTTTTTAGATCCCGACCCCCCTTAAACAAAAATTTACATTAAATTTAGATAATAGAGTCTGATTGTCCTGTTATCATAACTTATCTAGGTGGTTCGACTTTATGTATAGAAATTAATAATGTTATAATTATTATTTATCCCACAAAGCATAGTTTATTGAAAATAATTGATTTTAAAAAGGTATGATAATAACTTACTTCATGATTGATCACAGGTCACGGCGGTCGAAACTGTTAAAAAGTGGGAACCAGTGTTGTATTTCAAATATTTTTGACTATTTCACTTAAACCAAGAAATCTCCAACTTTCTTGTTCATTACGAAATATGATCGACCCTTCATTTTCAAACTCTTTCCAAGCCCTAAATAAGGAAAAAAGTTATTAAAAAAAATCTTTATACTTTTGTCTATAAAGAAGCCAGAAGATTCGAAACTGGACAATATTCGAAATAAAATGATTTTTTGAGGGATGAGTAAATTCAGTAAATTGTTTGTATCTCGGTGAATTCGAAAACAAATAAGATGGTCTATAGCTCATTTTGTAGCTACGTCACTGGGCTACAAAATGCATAAAAAATTATTTTATCATCTTGAAAATTCCAGATTTCTGATCCACTATTCGAAATAGTATTCAAAATGATGTTGATTTCGAATACTATTTCGAATAGTAGATCAGAAATCCGAAATTTTCAAGATAATGAAAATAATTTTTTATGCATTTTACGAATTTCACGTGTCCCCACTTTTTGCACAGTTTCAACCGCCGTGAGGTTTCGTCAAAAATTTTAAGACATGCTTTACCAGCAGAGCTCTCATAATACAGAAAAGTTACTTCTAAAAAGACATCAATCACCATGGTCGTTAACGATTGTGTTCGATGAATGATTGGTCTTTTTTTGACTTTATATCATCACAATCTGGATAAACTTGTAAATTTAGATAGATATCTGTATAAGCGCATCACCCGATCGATATTTAATAATGGAACTTAGAAGAAAGTTTCCCAATCTCATATGGTTAAGCTCTGAAGATGAATTTTTGAAACTTTTTAAAGAATTTGATAAAAACTCAAATAAAGTTCATTTGATAAAGAAGTATGATTTTTTTATTAGAGATAGGTAAGGGTTTAATACATTTATAAATTTCAGTGAAGAAAAATATACTTACCTCGACAATGGAACTTTAGTTGACATTATTCCCTCATTTGGTTGGATTATCAAACCCCCATATTGTACGATCTATATTTATGTTCTTACTATTGATACCAATCATTTGAAAAGAGTGGTCAGCCGATATGGAAATTTTGATATTATAATAACAAAAGCTTTTGGGAATGTCAAAAATATTGTCCAAAATCATTTTGAATCAGGAACTTCAAAAACAATTTTACTTGGAGGAGTATTGATTGCAATTAAGGTAATTGAAGGCATAAGCCGAATTCTAGCCAAATCTATAAGAGAGGCGTTAGGGTAAACTTCAAAAACCACATTTTCCATAAAAATCTTCTTATATAAAACGCGTAATGTCTGTGCGTGTGTGTGCGGACTAACTTTTGAAAATGTGATCAAAACCCTTTTCACAATATACAGTTGTGAAGACAAACTTCTAAGATTTCTGGCACCAAAAAGGACTTAAAAGGAAGCGGATGAACCGATCGGGAGCGCCGCTTGAAGCTCGCTTGGGAGTGAAGCTCGGGAGCACCGTAGTATCCAGTTTATTATAAAAAAACTTTAAAATTTTTCATTTGGTTGGAGGGAGGAGGCAGTAGCCTAGAGGGAAGTGTCGGCCGGGCACTATTTTGACCCATAAAAATCATAATGGAACACGTATGATTTTTTTGTCCTTGCTTTAATCACTTAAATATAAGGAGGTGGATTTATGTTTTATTCGGAAGTTCGACTCATGAGAAAGCATGTGATCCTCATTCTCTAAGCCACTGTGCCGAAATGAGATCTGTCCGTTTGTCTCTGAATATGCTAATTGTAAAAAGAATGAAAGAATATCTTAGGCAAAATTATATGATGAAATTCAAAAGATTTGTTCAAATGCAAACGATTTTATTATACTGAATGAAATGGAAGAATTTATCTACCAAAAAAGCCTTTCATCTGAGCTTAATTCTTTACCAATGCCTTCTGCACCACCAGAAGAATTGTAGCATTATCTTACATAGTAATTTCTTGATTATGTACTCTCAAAAAATCAAATTTTTTCCTATGTTTAAGCAATCCAAAAAATGCATAAAACTATTTAATATGGTAAAATAAAAGCAAATAAATAACATAATTTTTTTATCACTATGCATAAACTGTCAATACGTCTGATTGATTTCCTCGTACGAGTAAAGTTGGAGGTAGTCCACGAGTCATTATATCCAACCAAGCCATATAGAGGACATTGTTTTGTCCTTGCTTTGGTACAGGAAGGGTTCTAAAATATGTAAAATAGGAACAAAAGCCGAATCATTATGTCCACTATTATATTGGGTTGTTCAATAAATAAGGTGCTTTTGAAATTTGCGTCGAATCTTTACGAAAATGCTTCTTCGCCTCGGAGGAGTCATTTTCATAAAGATTCGATGCAACGTTCAAAAGCGCCATATTTATTAAAGAACCCAATAATTTCGGCTTCAATTTTTGGAAACTAATCGAAAATATGTATAAAACTTACACAACAACCAAATCAGAGTCAGACGAATGGTTTCTTAATAGTGACGCCATTCTAAGATAACGCCAAGTCCTGTCTTGCTGATTTAAAAGCTCTGCTTGAGTAATCATAGAAGTACTAGGGTTGTCTCTATCTGGTACACGGAATGGGGTAACGATGGATTCAAATTCGGATATCCTAAAATATTGAAAATAATACTACAGTTGAACCTCGATTTAGTTCCCCTCATGGATTGATTTTGGGGGAGGGAGGGGGGGGGGGCACTAAAGCGAGATTTTCTCGTCAGGGCAGAGCTAAAGGGTGTTTCAACTGCATAGCTCTGCTCTCGTCAGGGCAGAGCTAATCCTTTTTGAAAATTTTTTCAGAATTAGACAAGAATGCATGTTGAATACGATCAAATCAGTATTTTTAATAGTAATTCATGTTTTCGTGTCAATATCCAGATTTTACAAAAATTGAGGTCTCAAAGCTATAACCTTATTTTAATTTAAAATGTTGATATTTGGCTATAGAAGTTGATTTGTGGTGATAATTTCAAGAGTACTAGTGTTTTTTTAGGCGGGGAATCAATTTCACGCATTGCGGTAGTATAAAAATGTTTGCATGGCATACTTCTATAGCCAAATATCAACATTTTAAAATAAGGTTACAGTTTTGAGACCTCAATTTTTTGAAAAATCTGGATATTGACACGAAAACATGAATTACTATTAAAAATACTGATTTGATCGTATTCAGCATACATTCTTGCCTAATTCTGAAAAATATTTTGTAGAAAACAGATTTCTGACGCCCTCGATATATGGGTTATGGTGGCCGATTTCATTTGCGCCACCCTGTAAAGTGTATACTCCTGAAAGATAAACTCCTTACATTTCTTCATCAGGTCTACTTTGATCATTGGCAAAAACCGTAACATCTTGAATATGATTAATACGGAATTTTTTCAATAGCTTGACCATCTCTTCTTGGTCGTTATCCAATTTTCCAGCATTTGTAGCCAGCGTAAATATTCTCAATTTTGCACCCTAGAAATAAAATTCAATCGAATTATATGAAAAGAGGCCATTCAAATATTACTTAATACAAAATTTTCTAATTTTTACCACCCATCTGCATAGTTAACCGAATTTTTAAGTTCGCTGAACGACCCCTTTCCGAATTATTAAATCTTGAACGACCTTAATTAATTCTTACCTCGAGGTATGATTGTGAGTGTGTTAAAAGGTATGGCAGTAACAAAGTTAGCCCACCATCATCATAAATCCACCAAACATCAATAACGCCCTTTTTAATTTTTGCTCGGAATTGGTTTATACGGATTATAAGGCCTTTTTGTTCGCTATTTCGTCTGCTAAAATTTAATTATTTGGACTTGTGTAAGAGGATAAAAATAAGTTGACATCAGTCGTTTAAAGCAAGTGTACGGCTACAGTCAAACCTCCGTTTTATGACACCCCCCGAAATTTCCGTTTTATGACCCCCCATATTTTTGTAGTCTAGGGAGGGGGCGAAAGGAACCCATTATAGGGGTTTTTTTGACAAAAAAGTCCAAAATTTCCATTCTTTATTCAAAATTGATAATTTTTTTCTATAAATCGTCAATTTCTGAGCCTTTCCAGCTTAAAAAACAAGTATTTTTTACAAAAAAATTTCATGAAAAAATCACTTAAAGAGAACCCTTATTATTTTCATCAAATTTTGGACAAAAATTTTTAAAAAAACATGAAGGGGCCTTATGATTTTGGCCCTTTACGAAATGGAATCCTAGCGCCGCCTATGCCAAGAACTACAACTAGAATGTAGATTCGCTATCCTCTAGAATTTAGAATGTAAAATGTAGTTTGTTATCCTCTAGAATGTAGTCTAGAATGAATAGAGACTGGGTCGAACCCTTTTGGGTTAGTAAATTTAGAAACAGATGGAATTTTTTATAATCTTTAATTTTTTATGCTGAGCAAGATATTGAAAGAATTTGAATTTTTTCTCATGTTTCTTTTGGAATGCATTACTTACTATGCATTTTCCAAAACGGAATCATCTGAAACATCTGAATTTGTATCCGAATCAGAATCTGTATCCGCACCACTGCTATTTTCTGAACCATCATCTTGGTCATCAAACGAGCTCTTGCTAACGGCAATCAGCATTGTTTTAGCACGAGCTCTTTGGTTTATCCATGGCACAGAGCC
>JAQGBS010004440.1:0-10309 GCA_034698545.1 Acrobeloides obliquus
TCGTTGAGGACCATACTCCCTGCTTTGATGGGCGACGAGCTGCCACTCTGGTGATAACTTTGTTGGGAATGTTGGGAATGAGATCGGGAAGTGGATCGGCTTCGGTAATAGGAAATTCGACGAGATTGTTTTCGAAGCTGAAATGGAAGTTTTTAAAGTATAGTGCTCTCTCGATATAGTGACACCCCCTTATTTTTTCGCCAATACGACCACGCAGGGATGCATCAATAAGCTATATAAGGATCCTTTCAAATTATAGTGTTCCCTTGATATAGTGACACCCCTCCCCATCGAATTCGATATAGTGACACTCTCCTGGGGAGTGTCACTATATCGAATTGTGTCACTATTCGAGGGAGCACTTAAGTGATAAGTTTATACCTTTTTCTTCAACTGACAATATTCTCGATGCAAGTAGCTCAAGAAGTCACTCAAAAATTTGCCTATATCTGCGATTGTGACGAGTAAGAGTGGAATGCCGAATAGGGCAAAAACAATACATGTTAGTCGGCCGACGTCGGTCGCAGGTACAAGATGGCCATAACCTTAAAGGACCATTTTCACGAAAATAGAATTTTTTTAAGTAGCCTATCTTGTAGAGCACAAAATTCTAGGTAACTTTGTTCAATCAAGTTATGTGTTTTGAGCTAAACTGAGGATTTTTATGTTGTTAAACTTTTCTCAAGTATTCGTGTCAATACACAACAAAATTTAAATTTATTGAACAAAATTCCATTTTTTACAAAGATGTTAAAGTTTTCATAAAAAAGACATAGAATACTTTTTTTATAACTCGTTGGGGCGAATAAAATGATACCAAAATTATCCAATTTGAACATTGTTTTGGGTTATTGAAACGAAAACATGAATCAGAATTTTCGTTTCAATAACCCAAATTATCCAAATTAGATCATTTTGGTATCATTTTATTCGTCTCATAGAGTTATTAAAAAAGGTATTCTATGTCTTTTTTATGAAAACTTTAACATCTGTGTAAAAAAATTTTGTTCGATAAATTTGAATTTTGTTGTGTATTGTCACGAATACTTGGGAAAAGTTTTACATTAAAAAATTCTTCAGTTTAACATAAAATACATAATTTTATTGACCAAAGTTGCCCAGAATTTTATGCTCTATAAGGTAGACTACTTTAAAAAATCTATTCGTGGCACTGGTTCTTTAAATTGAATTATTAATTAGTCAAGGTTCAAATCTCTTGTCATAGTTAAGAAGAAGTAGTAGTAATAGAAGAAGAAGTGATAGTAGAAGAAGTAGTAGAAGACGAAGTAGAAGAAGTAGTAGTAGAAGAAGAAATGGTATAAGAAGAAGAAGTATTAGTAGTAGTAATAGAAGACGTAGTAGTAGTAGAAGAAGACGTAGTAGTAGTAGTAGAAGAAGAATTAGTAGAAGTAGTAGTAGTAGTAATAGAAGAAAAAGGATTAGTAGAAGAAGAAGTAGTCGTAGAAGAAGTAGAAGAATTAGTAGTAGTACTAGTAAAAAAAGAAGATCGAGCCATGCTAGAAATATGCTTGAGCTATTCCTTACCTATAGTAGTGACTACAGTAGTTGCAAAAAAGACACTATTCGCAAAAGTCCACAGCATATCATTCCCCTCGGTTTTGTTCAACAAATGCCTTTGATCAATAAATTGGTTCCTATACGCATCAAAAATCAGCTCGACCAATTTTTCAAAATATTCCTGCCCTACAATATTGAAAGATTCTCGATTGAAAACTGTATCGGCAGAATGTGTCAAATTCCAAATATTTTCATGGAAATTATCACGCAGGGTGAAGATTGTGCGAAGCTCTTTATCTTTTGTCTAAAATTTTTATTCAAAATTCAACCTTTTGGGGGTAATTTTATGCGAGGAATCGATTGAGCAAGTTTTCGAAGCAAGAAAACACTTCCTTGACCCTAACTCATGCGATTTTCGCCTCAGTACACTCATGCCCTCCATGAATCAGGGTCAAGGAAGCTTTTTTGCTCTTTGGTAATGTGCGCAATCGATTTCTCGCATAGAAAAATCACCAATGGGGATAATTTTTATAAAGATTTGATTGACTCTGCAAAATTTTGTTATTTTCCGAACAACCTAATTTTCAGGCCATGGAACTTGCTTAAACACAATATGAACAATTTAAAAGAGCAGTCCGAGCGGAAAAAAGTTGTTTGTTGATATTCGAAAAGTTCATAAAAAATGCAGCATTTTTTGTTTTTACGGTAAATTCTGAATTGTTGTTGATTTCGAAATAATTGCGTATGAAATTGGCGATTTTAAATTTTGTGTATTACAACGAAAACATGAATCAGGTTTTCGTTTCAATAACGCAAAACAATTTTCAAAATGGATAATTCTGGTGTCATTTTATTCGTCTCGATGAGTTATAAAAAAATGCTGTTTTTATTTGTTTCCTAAATGTTCAAGGATTTTGAATTATTTTCTTCTCAATATACGGATTTTATTGATTCAGGGCAAAAATTATCAGATACATGTTTTCGTTGTAATACACAAAATTTCAAAAATCACCAACTTCATACGCAATTATCTCGACAAGAATTTACTGTAAAAACAAAACATGCTCCATTTTTCATGAACTTTCCGAATATCAACAAAAATGGCAACTTTTTTTCCGACCGGACTGCTCCTTTAAACGTGATATGATCTAATTTAAATGCATAATAAATTACTTTAATTTCATTAGGCACCTCGATATAATGAAATATGGTGGCTCCAATCAGAAGATAACTGACCAATAAGGCCACTAAGCCAATGTGTGGGCCAATTATTTTTATATACTGAAAAAAGATAAATTTCAGTGTCAACAAAAAACACTTCCCTGATTCAGGGAAAGTGTATTGTGTATTGAAGCGAAAAGTCGCAAAAATACGATTTTTGCCTAAAAACGACCCCTTCTTGGGTAAAAATGTGCGGAGAATCCGAATTTGACATTGATAAAATTCCTCGGATTCAAAAAAAGCTGTATATCGACGCGAAAATTTGAGAAAATCATTTGTTAATTGGATTAAATCATTGGTTAACTATAATATTGCAAAAAGTTTGCTTCAATAAACAATAAGTCTTCCCTGAATCAAGGAAGCGTTTTTTCGCTTCGAACATGTCAAATTCGGATTCCCCGCATGTTTTTACCCCTAGAGGGGTCATTTCTAGAAAAAATTTTCATGTGGGTGGCCCCCTTATTGTGTAGTAGCTTCCAAAGTCTCACCTTGACAAATATTCTCATTTTGCTTGTATGAATTTCTATTGATCCTTGATGATCCATTGAGGGCATTCTTCCCAAATTGATCTCGCTTTCGGAATGTTGAGTATCCGAACCGAAGGAGGCCTCATCCTCCGAAGACGACTAAAAATCAGTATTCGAATCAATTTCGAAAACAAACCGCATTAAAACCATCCTCCTTCGGCACATACATCGTTTCTCTTCGCATGGCTGTGAATGATCAACTCACGATTAACTATAACAAATAAGCATAATAATAAATAAGCTCAGGTTTCAATCCAATATGAATCGATTGTGTGTGTGCAATTTAAAACCAGGAAGAGTTGTGTGTATGTGTTGAGATCTTCAATGATTACTTGAGGGAATGAGAGTCGAAGATTATTTTAAACTAAGGTGTAAAGAAAGACAAAAGGTGGCGAAAATGAACGGATATTTCGTACATATAAAAAAAGAAGATGAAGATACAGCTTGACCAATTGACGTCATAAATGTCATGTAACCAGCGAAATATTCATATCAAAATTGTTTGTTTAAGACCTATTTTTTGAGTTTTCTCTTGGTTACAAAGAATTTTTACGAAATTCGAAAAAATTCAATTTTGAAAAATTCAAATTTTAAAAAAAATTGAATTTTTTCAAAAATCAAATTTTTTTAAAAATTCAATTTTTTTTAAAAATTCAAATTTTTTTTTAAAATTCAATTTTTTGAAATTGAATTTTTGAAAAAAATTTGAATTCCTGCCTCATAAGAGGTTTTCGGTACTAGTTCGGACTAGCAATTCAAAATGACAGGGTTCAAAATCCGAAAAAAATTTATATATTTTTTCCTAAAAATGACTTCTATAGGGGTTTTTCTATGCGTCAAATCGAATGCGCGCATTCCCGATGCGTGAAAATGCTTCCTTGACCTTGATTCAGGGTCGGTATATTGAAGCGAAAATCAAAACTTTTACTTTTTTATGTAAAAAATGGACGTCTCTGGGGTTTTTCGAATTTTTATCCAATTGAATGGTGTTCAAAATTCGCATAATTGTTTCCCGCCATACGACCACACAGGGATGCATTCAAAAAGTAATAAAAAATACCCTTATCCCCAGAAACGTCCATTTTCTACACAAAAAAGTAAAAGTTTTGATTTTCGCTTCAATACACAGACCCTGAATCAAGGTCAAGTAAGCATTTTCACGCATCGAGAATGCATTCAATTCGCCGAATAGAAAAACCTCTATAGGTGTCATTTTTAGAAAACATGTAAACTTTTTTCGGATTTTGATCCTTGCCATTTTGGGCCGCTAACCCAAACTAGTGCCAGGTTTTCCATGCGATAAATCGATTGCGCGTATTTTCGAAGACTGAAAACGCTAATCCTTAATTCGAAAAGAGCTTTCTCGTCACACTCGTACTTTTTGATGGAACTATCATGTAAAATGATCAGTGACTGGCTACAAAAAAACCGTACTTTTGCGGATTTTTGAGCAATTTTTTGCGAAAAAAATTTTTTTTAATGAAACGATAGGGGGTCTTTCTATGCGAGAAATCGTTTGCGCGCATTTAAAAATGTTGAAAACGCTTCCTTGACCATGAAATCGTACAAAAAATCAGAATTTTCCGTTTTTTTCTGGTTTTTTGTACAATTTCATGGTCAGGGAAGAGTTTTCAAAATTTTTCAATGTGCGAAACGGTTCCTCGCATAGAAAAACCCCCCTAGGGTCATTTTAGAAAAGTTAAAAAAATTTTTTGTAAAAAATTGCTCGAAAATTCGTAAAAGTACAGTTTTTGTAGCCACCCTGCACAATTCTTTATATTTACACTAATAATTAGCTAACAAAGCTATAAATAACAAATTTACAGAGACTACAAATAAATTGATAGATCTATGGGCTATCGAAGAATTAAATTTCCAGTGATTTCTTGGTCCATTTCTGGATCTAGTATGGACATATTCACTATCTTCATGTTCGAGTAAAATTTTGCCACGAGAATCTTCTTCATCACCCAATAAATGGTAATAGTTGCATAAGTGCGAGTCACAAATGCAGTGGATGGCAATCGGCTCGTTGGAATTGGAAAACTCTGTTGTACATCCAAGTGTTATTTTCTAAATTATAAGTGAACAGAAATTGAATAACAAGTATTTTGAATATTTCATGGTCTGGAAGGCGTTTTCAACGTTTTTCGATGCGCGCAATCGATTTCTCGCATAAAAATACCCCTAACGAGTCATTTTGGAGAAAAAATTTCGCCAAAAAATGACCAAGTGGAAATTTTTTTTGAAACATCTTGTAAAAGGAAGCTGGATTTTTTTTCTGAAACCGGTCCAGGATCACTCGGCGATAAAATACCGAGACACAGCCCCTATGTTTTTTTATTACCTTATCATCATCAACTTTAAGACAACCAGCCAAAATCTCATATCTTGGCCTGGACAGCCCAACAAAACTTTGATGACTTCTCGTATTTTCTCTCTCATGTTCACTTTCTATAACCAATTCCGAGGTTGTCATGCTAACAAAGCAATAATGCCCTTCACATGTGTCTGCTCTAAATTTTTTTTATTCAACTTCACCACAAATCGAAAGCTTACTGTCTAAACACCACCTCAGTGAATGGTGTTTTAGATTTTTGGTGTAAACTATAGCAATAATTCTGATCGTCTACTTTTCTGTCGATAACGTTCTTTAGTTGGTAGGATCGGGTCTTGTTGATTTCATTACACTGTCCAGATGGGTTGGTGCATACACAGCCATGGACAACCGTTGAAAGTGTAGCTTGATAGCGAGCGCAAAAGGTTTCACCTTGATGTTCGGGATAATGGGGTAGTCTGAGGAAATTTTGAAGCCTTGGAACGCCGATCCCACAGCCCTGAAAATGGATTGTTGAAAAATTGTTTGAGGCTGCGTTCAAGATGTCAAAAATGTCTAACTTTGCCTGATTTCCAATAAAATCGTGTTTATTGAAACGATTGATCATGTTGCAACAAATTTTATGCTTCATTACCAATCGTTTCAATAAACGCGATTTTATTGAAAATCAGGCCAAGTTTGACATTTTTGACATGCTTGAACGCAGCCTGAAGAGCTATCAATTCTTCATACTTGTTCAACCCCATCAAAGTCGATCAAACAATAATTTCCTCGACAAGTCCTCAAACATTTGGTTTCAGGGCATTTGTCCTCGTGAAGCTCTGAGCATTCACAGCATTCTATTGTAGGCAATGGCTTGGGTGTATAAAAATTTAGCTAAATTTGTTCAACTTTTTACATTGAAAAAATTTGACCTACATTGAGCTTTTCGTTACAATATTCTCCGGAACAATAGCAATGAACTGACTCGGCTTGTCCGGCATAGTGGCAACCGGGTGAGCCTTTTGGAAGGCCTTTGATACAACCTTTCTATTAAAAAACAAATTAAAATTTTGGAGCTACTATAAAATAGGGGACACCCACGTAAAAACATTTTCACTAATTTTTTTCTGGAAAGACCCTCTAGGGATAAAAACATGCAAGGAATCCGAATTTGACATTTTCGAAGCGAAAAAACGCTTCGGGAAAGGCCTGTGTATTGAAGCGAAAAGTCGCAAAAATGTGATTTTTGCCTAAAAACGACCCTTCTGGGATAAAAATATTCGCGTCGATATACAGCTTTTCTTGCATCCGAGGAATTTTATAAATATCGAATTCGGATTCCCCGCATATTTTTGCCCAAAATGGGGTCGTTTTTAGGCAAAATCGCATTTTTGCGACTTTTCACTTCAATACACAATACGAATTTTTCCCAAAAATTAAATTGCTTTTTTTGTTTGAATAAAATTTTTTTAACGAAAATCCCGAAAACACCATTTTTCACTGTTCAAAAATATACGCCAACCCCCAGAACTAAGTAGGGAAAAGGTTATAGCAGTTTAGCTATCGTTTCCGCGGTCGAACATCAAAACCGGTGGCGTTTTGGCCAAGATACGACCATTTCAATTTTTGAACACGATAGCTAAATGGCTATATTTTAAGATCTTTCTATGAAAATTCAACGTAAAATCGCTCACTTGAATAATCGCTGTAGTTTCTTCCGGAAATATTTCCACTTTGACAAAACAATCGTCCGCATAACAGGTTGAATTTCCCACACAATCACAAGTAGCTGGGTCTAATTTCCCGTTCGGAAACGTCTTACAATGTGCCAAACATGAGTGACAAGCATGTTCACCAAAAACCTTTCCAACTTCCAAAATAATTAAAAGAAACGAAACAATAGTCACTCTACTCCACCACAATCGACGCCCGTTGCCATTCATTTCCGGAATCCTGAAAAATAACCGGAGCGGGGATTAGCCTCTGCGTAATAACTGTCGTTTCTTAGGAAGGGAAGCCGTCTCGGTTTAAACATCTAATCCACGCCTCGATTGAGGGGTGCCATAGAAATCTTATACGGAGATCAAAAGAGTGAAATTGTAGAGAATAGAATGTAAAGAATAGAGTTGCGCAGGCGATTAACTAAATGCTAAGGTGATTCGGGTTCGAGAAGCTGAAAAAATAAAATTAAACAATAACAAAATTTTCAATACCCACAATTGAAAGGCTTCAAAATAAAGATCAAAGGTATACTTAAAACAATGTGATACAATTTTTTGTTAAGATTTGGTGGACAATAAGTGAATTTATTTTTGCAAAATTTTATTTTTTCACAAACATACAAATTGGTACTCTGAAAGGAGAAAGGGACCCAAAATAACGTCATAATATTTTTCCTGGGGTCGATTGTTGTAATGATTAGTGTCAAGTAATCAAAAATGAATGAAAAAGTTGACAAGTGGACATAAGTTACAAGTTCACTAAAAAACTGACAAGTTTTGTCGTCAAAAGTAATTAAGCTAAAGAGATAAGTGACAAACTTGTCAGTTTTTTAGTGAACTTGTCACTTATCAAGTGCCCACTTGTCAACTTTTTCATTCATTTTTGCTCACTTGTCACTAATCAAGTACAACAATCGATCCTGAAAATAGCCCCTATACGGGAATTTTATGCGGGGAATCGATTTTGCGCATTCCCAAACCCTGAAAATGCTCCCTTAACCCTGATTCAGAAAAGGGAATATGTGTAACGAAGCGAAAATGAACTAAAATTGGAATTTTCACAGAGAAACCAGCATTCTAGGGGTCTTTCTAGGCGGGGAATCGATTGTGCGCATTATCAAAGCATGAAAATGTTTGCTTGACCCTGATCCTTAGGCGTCTAAACCCGTGCTTTTGATTGCGCGCAAAATTATACAGGGTGGTACACAAAAAATTGGACACTTAAGCCAGGTGAAAAATTTTGTTGACAACCTTGAGTTGACGCAAAAAAACCAGATCCGCGAAAATTTTGTTGAAAAGCTTTTTTAAGCTGAAAATACTCAGAGAAGGAAAAATTGAATTTTTTGGAGTCAATTTTTCGAAAAAATTTTTTTTCTAAAAATGTCATTTCTAGGGGTAAAATTAGCTGAAAAACGCGAATCCGACGTCCAAAAATTTTTTTGACCCGTAAAAATCCCTTAAAATGGCCAAAAACGTGTTTTTTCGAAAAATTGACCCCAAAAAATGCCAAAATTCTACTTTTTTGGGATACACGTAAAAAAATGAAAATTGTTTAAAAAAATCCAGTTTTTTGGTCATCCTGTAATTTTTTGCTAGTTGCAACAAGCCTAAGCTTAAGTATCAGATTTTTTGTGCGCCACCCTGTAATTTGAAAAACGAATAAAAATGATAGAGTTTATTTTAATTGTGCAATTCAATCTAAATCATAAGAAATTCTTCTAAAACAAAAGTTGGTGCTGAGTCACAGGTGCGATGACTAAAATACATAAAAAAAACCATTTCAGGCTAGACAAATCACATTTTTGAAGAGACATTTAACGTTTAACTTTTTGACAAATTTTTCGCCCCCTTTTTTGTTTTTGCAAAAAAATTTTTTGGAAAATGCTCGTTTTTTAATCTGAAATGCGCAGAAAATTACGATTTTTGTTGAAAAATGGAAATTTTTGATCATTTACGTACTGGCGCCGCTTGCGGTATGTTTTCATTTTTCGGGCCTCATGCGGCGAAAAAATGGCCTTTTTTCCCGAACCCCCTAGCCGACCCTTCTGCCTACACCACTGATGTGTACACCCTTATAGCATACATGGGTAGGGGGTCGTAATTACGACCCTCAGGCGCCGCGAGAACCCAAAAACTGGGGGGGGGGAGGCAGCAAGGGTCCGAAAAATGGATGGGGCGAGGGGGTGGGTTGGTGGGAAAAATCGTAAAAAAAAACGGATATTTTTGCTGAAAATGCAATTTTTTGCCCAAAAATGAGATTTTTCAACCAAAAATGCCATTTCTTGTCGACAGACCCCCCCCCCCCGAAAGGCAAAAATTTCCTTTAGAAGGGGCGCCGCACAAGGGGGTTTTACGACCCTTTATCCATCTATGCCTTACAGTCATCGGAAATATTTCCGTTATCGGAAGTTTCCGACAAATTGCGTTGTCTTGTGCAGACCTTAAAATATTTCTGTTTCCTTTATATGCAAAAACCTATTAATACATAAATACGCTGAAATCACACGCATGAAAATATGATAATTCAATTTATGTCTATAAAATAAAAGGCTGCGTGATCAGGTGAAAAAGTTCGTTTATAACCAGGGTGACCAATTGTTCTTATTAATAAGATTTGGACTCGGTTTTGAGAGCCCAAATCTTATTTTTTGAGCAAATTTTATTAGAAAATCTTATTTTTTTATTTGAAAAAATGCGAAAAATCTTTTTTTTTTCACTGTTTTTTCAAGAAATTCTTATTTTTTGCTTATTTTTCAAAATTTTTTTCTTATTTTCATTCTTCGGACTTGTTCACCCTGTCTATAATCAATTAGGCTACACCATAAAAAATTAATTTAATCTAGCTACAAAATATTTTGATGATTTTCTCAAAGAGAATGAAAAATTTTTTCTAATTTTTGAACAACTCGAGCTAAAAATATCCCCACATCTTATGTGCCTGAAGACCCAACAAATATGACAAAAGCATCGTTTGACAAGTGAGTCACGTCATGAGAATCGAA
>JAQGBS010004441.1:0-10307 GCA_034698545.1 Acrobeloides obliquus
ATCATTTCCCTGGTTTTTAAACAAAATTTATGAATTTCAATGAAGGACAATTTTATCGTTTTGTTTCATCACGCTTTAATTTATGTTCTTGTAGAAATTCTTCCGATCAGGCCATACACGGACATAAAAAAATAAGAAAAAATGAGGAAAATGTCTCTAAAGCTCAAAAAGTTATCATAATTCAAAATTGTACTTTTTCATTATCATAATTTGTGATTGCATAAAATGGAAATTATAAATTATGATAAAACTACCATAATCTACAATTACAAATTTAATGCGCTAACAAATTATGATATTGAAAATGAGTAATATTGGATTATGATATCAAATACTTTGATTCAAAAGTTAACATAACTGGAAAGCTAATTTGAAATTGCCCGGGCGAGATGTATGGGTTCTAATCCCACCATTACAGTCAACTCTCCATATAGTGATCAGATTTCTTTGAGCGACTACTTTTTGGATAGCAATTATATGAGGAATATTTTGTATAAAAAATTATTGAAAAATATTTTTTTCGCTGAGTTATGGCCTCGACCCCTAGGGGTCACTACATGGGGAGTTGACTGTATTTAATTTGTTGCATTCAATTTAAAATTTTGCTTTTATGCGTTTTACCTCATTTTCTTAACGAAAGTTTTCCCCATTTTTGAACCACCATGACGTGCAAAACAGCATGTAAAACAGCATCAACAATCAAAATTTACACATGGTCGTCAGTTAAGGTCATAAACAAAATTTATCTTTTTGATGCCTAGAATATCAACAAGTTTTCTTCCTATGCTGGAAAAAATTATCGGAAACAAAGAAAGACTGAAGGTTATCGAGCAATCAAAGATTTTTTCAAAGAAAAAAAATCATGATCTTTATCTCACCAATTTTATAGATTTTTGTTTTTTGCAAAAAAAATTAAGGAAAAAGTAAAAGATTAGAAGGTATTTATGTGAATTCTTTAAAAAATTAGGAGCTAGTTCACTTAGTTGCCGCCACTTAATGTGGGGGGGGGGAGGGCAAGGACGTAGCTAGAAGGGGGGGGGGTCCGATGCACCGGGGACCGATGCCTGAAAAATTGTCAATTAAAAATGACGCTTTTTCCAATTTTCGAAAAAATCTTCAAAAATGACTTTTATCAGAAAAATGCCCCCTCCATTCCCTGCTGACTAAGTCTCTGTCGGCATAGATTCAAATGAAACGAAACGATAGGTTTAAAACGATACGAATGAAACATTGAAATTTTTAGCCAATTTTTTATTGGTTTCATTTCATTCGTATCGTTCCATCTTCATCGTTTCATTTGAGTCTATGCCGTCTCTGCCTCCCCCCTATGTTTTTTGGAAAAACAGCCTTTTTGGGAAAGTGCCCGTTAGCCTATCTTATTCCCTACGCCACTGCTCTGTGTCATGAAAAACGAAAAAAGTTCGAAAAAGCAATTTATAATATCTTATACCAAACTTCATATTCAAACTACATAAAATCGCACCGCTGACGAATAACAATTGTGCCACTCGCAAAAATGCTTATAATAGCTCATTTTTATTCTTGGATACAGGAAATCCTTTCACGACATATGGCTCAGTGCCAAAAAATTTTTAAAGATCTTTTTGATCACATGATGTAATTTTTTCAGACATGTACTTTGCACCCATTGTTAAAAATGGTAATAATTTTTTATCCAAAGGGGAGTACTTTACGGCCGGATCTCAACCGGTGTATTTTAAACTTCAAATTTTTATATCTCAACAATCATAAAAAAATTTTGGACGGGATCTTTTAAGAAAAATAGCCCTCCCACTGCGTAGAATATTTTAAAAAAAGACCCCGTCCAAAAATCTTATATGGTTGTTGAGATATGACATTTTGAAGTTTAAAATGCACCCGTCGATATCCAACAGGTTTATTCCCTTCTTCGTAAAGGTTATTCCCCTTCAACAAAAATTTTAAAATAACAACAATTAAGGATATTGAAAATTTATATGCTTGTACAGCTCTTCATCAAAACTATTTGAAGTCCATTTTCTATGTGGAATTTTGGCGACAACTTGAGCTGCAGATTCTTCTGTCGTCAACTAAAAATATTAAAATGTAGAATTTAAAAAATTTGCTTACTTTATGATCGGTAGTAATATGTTTGACATGATTATCATTGTTCTTATTTTTCCAATCATAGGCATGGTATGTGTATTCACGATCTGGAACATCTACCTAAAAAATTTAATTTAAAAAATTTATTGAAAATTCTTCAAAAGATATATAACTTTTTTTAATACAAAGTTTACTTACCTCATATTTTATATCAATATTTTGGACATAACCAGGGCGTTCTTTATGATGAGGATGTTCATCATTCATCAACACTTTAAAATTGTTTTCTTTAGCTAATTGTTTGCAAATTTCTGACATTTTAGAAAATACAAAAATCTAAAAATTTCAAATTTATTGACCAAACTTTTTTCCGGCCGTTTTGCTATACAGTAGCGGCAAAAAGTCTTTACTCAAACAATTAAATTGCCATTTTTGCACAGAATTAAAACGATAATCCGTGGTTAGTTATTTCTAAATTTTGGGTCCAGCTTTTTTTGTAGTTGGAGCTAAAACGGACTATATATGGATCTGTATATTTATAAGGAGAGGGAGGGGTGCAGCGGTAATTTTCCCCTATGTGCAAGGTTCTAAATTAGATGCTAATGAGCTGCAAAAGAATAAACTATTAAAATATAATAAACAATGACAAGCTAATCAACTTCTCAATATTTATAGTAGGATATTATTTCACTTACCTCTTTATATACAACGACGAAAACAAACCAATTTGCACCACATGACCTTAAAGCACAATATATTGTCAATTATCCAATCAACAACATATGTTCAATTCCACATCTAATCTCTTCCTTGTTATCGAAAAATCTTTTTTATCACCTCATTACCGACAGACTTATTGACATAAGTTAGAATTGAGGAAATGTTTTTTGATGAGAGCACAAGATATCAATAACATGACAATCTCAAGATAGGGAAAATTGAGATTAATTAAAGTCTTGACCCGAGAACTTATTTTTGTTTTGATTCATTTAAAAAGTATAAACACATCAAACATTAAACTAAAAGATCAGTTTTTTAACAGATCAGTTTTGGAGTTATTGAAACGAAAATTCTGATTCATGCTTTTGTTTCAATAACCCAAAACAATACTCAAATTGGATAATTTTGATGTTATTTTGTTCGTCTCATTTAGCTATACAAATTGCTACAATATTCATTTTATGAAAGCTTAAAAATTGATGTAAAAATCGAATTTTTCTGCAAAGATTTTTCTGCAAAAATTTTTAAAAAATTTGTTTATTACAACGAAGAGCTTGTAACAAATTCAAAATTTCAAACGCAATTATCTCGAAAACTACAACGATTCAGAACATGCCTTAATAACAAAAAATGTTCCATTTTTCATGAACTTTCCGAATATATCATTTTTTCATATGATTGTAACTTACTGGACTGGTCGTTTAACAATTTTTTTTCACTAATTGGAGATTGGCATGTGGAATTCCTAAATCAGCTTCATATACACTATATATAGCTAAAATGGCGAATCTTCGAGAAATCTTGAAATCTGAGAATGGATTTGGTCTAAAAGGGCTTCATGAAAAGTTGAGATTACCTGACGACGAGTTTTAGGAATGGTTAAAGGATATTGGTTTGCTTCATAGAGCTAAAAAAATACCCTTATGGTGATCATGCTATGCTGGAAAGGGTTAAATCTGGTCGACTCAAATGGTTATGTCGTCGAAGAGAGTGTAGGCGTATGGCTGGAGATAGAAACCAAGTTAAAAGAGGATACTTATCTGGCACGTTTTTCATGTAAAATTACCCCTAGAAAGCGCATTTTCGAACAAAATTGTTGAATTTTCAACATAAGTTTTGAGACCGTGTTGACTGGGTCTCCCCAGCCTAAGTAGCTCCGAATTTTTTTTAATTTTGGGAAAAACATGAGCGAGGAATTTTAATTTTATAGGCATGACGGTACTCGTTTAGAGCTTTTCTTTCTCAGGGTGAGAAACAAGAATTTGAGGTTATTTAAAAAAAATTCGATTTTTCTGAAAATTTTTAATTTTTGTAATTTGTCAGGAAAATCGAATGTTTAAAAAATAATCTCAAATTCGTGTTTCACCCTCAAGAAGCTCTAAACGAGTACCAGCCAGAGTTTCTCTTTTCCGCTTATTTTAATCATTTTTGCTTAAATTTGAACGTGGCCGATTATTTGTTTGCTAAAATTTCCTATAAAGATAATCATTTTTGCTTAATTTTGAATAAAATGACTTGAAAAATAGTCTGAATCTGCGCCTACGGCTCGGATTCATATATAAAAAATCCCGGATCTCACGTTCCTCGCTGTATGTAGAGCTAGTCCGAAAAAACTTATATTTTTATTCTGAGTCATTTTACGTAAAAATGATGAAAATTCGAGACTGATAACTAGGGATGGTTCCTTGTTGGAATTTTGTCCCCTTCACAATGGTATGCCGTAATAAGGGTTTGGATCGCACCGTCAAAAGTTGTTCTGTCAGACAAACACTACTATAAGAGAAAGAGGAGAGATATAAGAAGATACTTCATGAAACCCTGGTACCAAGGAATTTATTCACTACTTGGAGGAAGGTCCACGGACTCTGCCTCCCCCCCTCCCCCCGTAACTCGCCACTCAATACATATGGGCAATACTCCTCCTCCACAGATTTCTAAAATTTATATGATGAATTTGCAGAGAGACAAAAACATTAAGGATCTCATCTATTGTTTTTCAACACTTCTCTAAAAATAAAATAGTATGAAGACTAAGGTTTTAATAAAGCTGAAAAAATTGTACCCATGAAATACAAAGAGCTAAGATTAGTTGAGAATAATGGTACGAGAGAATGGTTTAACAAAAAATAATACTTTATGAAAAAGAATATGAAAAATTTAACAATTCTCCTTAAGTCATTCAAAAGAATTTAATTGAAAATCTCACATTATTCTTCTTCAAAAAAGAGCAAAGGCGGGGGAATATTATCACGACATTTACTTTGGAATATGCTTACGCAATGTTTTAAGTATATGTTTCTTTGAATTCATGTGATGTTTCATAAAATTATTAATGTAGGCTAGACTAATATTTTTTGACTTTCAAGACTGTTATTATGTACTTGAGTTAGTACAAAGCAATAATTAACATTGAGGATCTCGAGTTTACCTAGAAAAACTCGAGAAGAAATTTCACTATGAACAAAGTGTTTGGAGGTAAATTCATTATGGCTAAGGCTTTTCTCTATAGTCTTACATGCTATAGTAATCGTTTATAAAAAAATTATATTCATAGTAATTTTGCATATAAAAATATTAGTACCGGGAGCCAAGCGCTCCGCACTCAGGGGTTGTGACTCTGAGCGGCACTTCTGAGCGATGTTCCTCGTTAAAAATGTATTAGTTATTACTAATACTTTTTATTATTATTAATCTCTGCTATAGCTAACCTTTTTTTGAAAAAAATTTTTTAACTGTAACTATTTGTAACCGACGGCTACGGTTACAAATGGTTAACCGCGATCACACTATCGAGATGTCGAGTTTGCAGATTTTTCTAGTTTGCCGACTTCATTTTTGTATACTCTTGAATTTTTATAGTGGAGATGAATTTTACAAGTTCTTGTGAGGTTGCAACACTTTATGCAGAATCTAAATTCATTGCTTTTGTACAATTCACGCAGATAACACTGGCAATTATGAGCTTATTTTCTATTGCTATCAATGTGCCCTTAAAATGTCGGAAATCTAATTCGATGGTGCTGCATAAAAATTTAAAGGCAAGAATAAACAACATAATAATAAAATTAGTCTTTGATAGTTCTCTCCCCACCCACTCACCCTCACCATGCACTTCTAGCTAAAACTTGAGTCATTGAATTATATGAAGGCCTCTGGAAAATCCCCCCTCCAACCTCGAAAAATTTTAAATTTCCGGTAAGAAAATTGAAAATGTTCCAAAACAATCCCCAAATCTGAAAATATACAGAAAACTCCCCTCCCCCCCCCCAATTATGGACAAAACTACATCGCTGGAGTCAGCCTCCAAAATTATAAATTAATTAACGTTTCAGATTGTTGTATGTAGCGCAGTATTTTTATATTTAATTCATTCAATAGCTGTTTTATTATTACAGTTAAATCATCAAGTAACCTATACATTTTATATTGAGGCAAAAGTTCCGACCTAAGGGGTGGATATACTGACCAAGAGGGGCAAAAGTTTTGACCAGACCACGTTTCAATTAAGGCAAGTGGGGTACTTTTCCTTACCCACTCGCCTCAATTGAAACTTGGTCTGATCAGGACTTTCGTCTCTTAGGTCAGAACTTTTGCCCCTCCTGGTCAGTATATCCGCCCCCTAGGCCGGAACTTTTGCCTCCTCCTATATAAAAATTTAGATAAGATATCATCTTTACACGGATCCATGTGAATTATTAATCCAATATGCACCTTGCCTTATAGTGAAATACAGCATAAATTCTGCCATGATAGGCTTTACTCTTTTCCACGTCATTTTATGTTTTGAAAGATCGGTGGCCGTTTTAAAGCCAGCTCGTTATGAATCATCTGGAATAACATGTGGTATAATCGGAATTATACTTATGGTTTGTTTGTAAAAAATTTTGATCACAGTTGCACAGACCCTGGTCTAAAATTTTTGTTTTTATGACCCACCCCCTCCGCAGTTTGGCGACTTTTTTTTAGAAGATCATCGTCTCCAGCGCCTGAGACCGATGACCTACCTCCTTCCACCCCATGACCTATCCCCTCCCCATCTCATGACCCACCCCCCCCCTCTCTACGCCCCCTCCCCCGGTCGAATTTTACTTGGAGGTACCGGGGTTGTGCAACTGCAACTGTGATTGTGATACGCTGAAATTATTCATGGCCCAAATTTCCATAAATTCCTTTTTTTATTAGTTTAAATTCAAATTTCTTATTCTCTTCCCATTCGTTTTAATACACGATTCTTGATTGAGCCAGGATCGTTGCCTGATTCATAAAACTGATTATTGAAGCGATGAGCGTGCATTCCAAAATTATTACACCCGAACCTTTTCACCCAAAGAACTTTCTTCAACAACAATTTTTTAGTGGTTTGTGATCATTGTATGGCATATATGGATGTTTCTTGATGAGAATTTGGATATGCAATTGCCATATTGTAATTTGACATTACCATCAAACGGATATAAATGGACAATTGAATATGCTACATTAATGGTTGTGGATTTAGTAGTGTTATCAATAGATATTATCATAACGAGAATTAATAAAGAGTCGCTAAAAAAGTAATGTCCTCCCCCATAAAGAATAAACCAAGTATGGGGGCAAGACAAAGACCTTAGTCAGACCATGGGGCTATATGTTGCCGACCAGAAAAAAGATCGCCATCTAATTTTTTGGCCTTTAAAAATTTATATGATGAATGAATTGGGGGGGGGGGTACATGAACCCCCATGATGGATCGATGAATGACTATAAAGGCGGAAGTCTGAGGATGAGTGGTGAGGGGGGTACTGTATCCCCCCCCCCCTTGGTAACCAATGCGGGGAACTCGTATCTGAATGAATTTTTTGATTTGGATCACTAGAAAGTGATGGAAATCGATTGTTGTCCGCATTTTTCGTTGCCAATTGTACTAGTAGCGCAAAAATGTTCCAAAATGCCAAAAAATTTTGATTTTTTCGATAAACGGGGAGGGGGGGGGTTGTAAATGTATGACCCAAATCTCTTAACCTTTCATCCAAAAATACACCATTTATAGACATTTAATCAACCCCATTTTTACGGATAACTTTCTCGGCAATGCTTATCAGCTAAATGAAAATTCAAGAACTATGAGCATTATTTTGCCTATATCAATTGCTCATTCGGCTATTTTCCTAATATTTTTATCCTCAAATGTGACAATTCGAATTTTCTTTCAAAACCTAGATTCTGTAACTTTTAAGGGATTGATTGAATGTGTAAATGCGGTAAGAGTTTTTTTTGAACTGATTAGCCAGAGCCACATCGGAAGTGCTCCGATTAGTCTCTAAAAAGTTTTCACGTTTCAAGTGAACTGAAACGTGAAACAAAACTATTTTTTATTGGACTTTCGAACAAGAGATTTTTAGATTGTCTGCTTTTATACATTTATAATACCATTAGTGTATTATCGTTTAAGAAAGAATCTAAAAACCAAGAATACTCAAATTGTTCCCAAAGGACTCCATGAAACTGAAATTTATTTTCAAAAGTTGAATGAGTTATTTAATTCAGGAATAAGAACATAAATTATTTTACTAGCAAAAAAATCGCTTTTGAAATGAATTTTTGGCACATCGGTGAAACTCTAAAATTGATATACTAAACAAAGATCGGTATACACAAGTGTGTTTTTCGGGAAATCACGAGCTCAGGATTTTCAAGAAAAATTTTTTTAAATTTCTGTTTCAATAATAAATTAATAATGAAAATCAGGCAATAAAAGTAAAGAAAATTTTTCTGAAAAATATGTAATTTTCAAAATTCTACCCCTCCGTCAAGTTAACAAACTTTTGAGAAATATTTTCGCAACGATGAAGAGCAAATCTAGCTCTACATCACCAACATTTTATTCACGAAAAAAGCAAAATTTGCAAAATCGGAGACCTTAGTGTTCTAGAGCTAGATTTCCTCTTCATTTTTGCGAAAAAATTTCTCAAAAATCTGTTAACCTTGCGGAGGAGTAGCATTTTGAAAAATACATATTTTTCAATCTCTCTTCAAAATTCTGAACTCGTGATTTCTCGAAAAACAACCTATACAAAATATCCCTTGTTGAGAAGTTTGAGCCTTCTCAAAAGAAGAGTCATGCATTTTATGATAAATGTCTTGATTGTGAAATGTTGAGCATATAATCAGTGATCATTGTTGCTTTATGCATCCTCTTGTACATTTAGCAGGAATGCTCTGCCAACATTATATTTTGTTTTTGTATGACCTTGTAAGCATGTATATAAGTGCTTGAATTGTCATATTTGACGCATTCCAATAAAACTTCAAAAACCAAGCTAGATTCTCAACACCCCTTTCTCAAATTTGATAACTTAATGAAAAGATTTATGCACGCTTATTAATCAAAAATTGAGATTTATTCAAGTCTTGACCCGGAAACTTATTTTTGTTTTGATTCGTTTAAAAAGTATAAACACATTAAACATTAAAAGATCAGCTTAGGGATTCCACATCGTCACTAATTAGTAACTTTAGTCACTATTTTTTCTATTAAAGTCATTAGTTTTAAAGGATCAATCAAACTTTTTTCCAATCATATGAAAAAATGATATATTCGGAAAGATCATGAACAATGGAGCATTTATTGTTTTTACGGCATGTCATTTTTGCTTAATTTTGAATAAAATGACTTGAAAAATAGCCTGAATCTGCGCCTACGACTCGGATTCATATATAAAAAACCCCGGTTCTCACATTCCTCGCTGTATGTGGAGCTAGTCCGAAAAAACTTATATTTTTATTCTGAGTCATTTTACAGTACCGGAAAGAAGTCTTGATTGCCTATGAAAAAACTTGCATTTTTCAAAATTTTAATCACTTTTATTGCAAATTTTGTTTATTTATTGCTTCTAGTTGACATATATTGCCTGTACAAAAGTGTACAGAGAGATTTTAAGCAAGAACCTGTTGCCCTATTGGAAAAGAAACCGGACTCTATTGGACGAATTCCAGCAAGACAACGATCCCAAGCATACGTCAAAGCTTGTGGAGCGGTGGTTCCGACATCCCAGAGTCAACATACCGGTAATGAAGTGACCAAGTCAGAGCCCAGAGCTCAACCCGATCGAGCATCTTTGGGAGATACTGAAGCGTTGCGTCTGTGGGAGGAAGTTCAGCAATAAAAACGAGCTTTTCCGGGCGTTACAAGAAGAATGGAACCGCATCCCAGTAGACACCCTCAAAGGACTTGTGGAGTCCATGCCGCGAAAAATGAAGGCTGTGATCAAGGCGAAAGGCTACCCGACTAAATATTAAATGTTATTATTATGTTTTTTGTTGTTCTGGAGTTTTATCTCATTGTTTTTTTGGCATAAATACATAAAATAAATGTTTAAATTGGATTTTTTAAATGGACAATCAAAACTTTTTTCCGGTACTGTACGTAAAAATGATGAAAATCCAAGACTGATAACTAGGGATGGTTCCTTGTTGGAATTTTGTCCCCTTCACAATGGTATGCCGTAATAAGGGTTTGGATC
>JAQGBS010004442.1:0-10306 GCA_034698545.1 Acrobeloides obliquus
ACAATTGCCAGTGTTTTCTTTAGAGCAACTCTTGTCAAGATGGCGAATGACAGCAATGAGCTTCGGTAAGTGCTGTTATATAACGTTTTTCATGGCTAGCAAAATCGCATTTTGCGACTTTTCGCTTCAATACACAGGCCTTCTCTGAATCAGGGAAGCGTTTTTTCGCTTCGAAAATATCAAATTCGGACTCTCCGCATGTTTTTACCCCAAGAGGGGTCATTTTCAGAAAAAAAATTGGAAAATTTTTTCACGTGTGTGACCCCTCTATTGTGTAGTATATGAATAATTTTTGAAATTTCAGCCCAGTGGCGGGAAAGCTAATTTTGACACAGCGTGAGGGTACGCCATCTGTAAAAAACCATGAGCAGCACGGGATCTCGGTAACCAATGATGGCAGACTCGTTGTCAGTCAAAGGTCGAATTCGCACGAAGCCGAAGATGAAACTCTGAAACAATGCTCTCAGCAATTCGGAGAAGCATCAAGGACGATTGCTATACAGTTTCATGATGGTTTGCTTAGTTCCACGTTTCCAGAGATGGTATCCATTTTGTGTAACAAATGGCAAGAGAAAGTTGAATTTAGGGTGTTATGCTCAACTCAATGATAGATCGTCGCCAGCTGAATACAAGATATGCAATTCAAGTTGAAGTGGAGTTAAAAATGAAGAATGGTTCTGTTATAGAACACGTAAGGATAAGCAATTTGTGTATTAAAGCGAAGGGATTGACACCATTTGAATTTGATCTATGTATTGAAACGAAAGTTCTCAATTTCACACCGATTTTTAAAATTTTCATTAAAAACATTCATAATTTTTATATAACTCTATGAGACGAATAAGATGACACCAAAATTATCCAATTTGAAAATTGTTTTGGGTTATTGAAACGAAAACCTTGAATCAGAATTTTCGTTTCAATAACCCCAAATAATTTTCAAATTGGATAATTTTGGTGTCATTTTGTTCGCCTCGTTGAGTTATAAAGAATGCCATCTTTCTTTTTTAAATAAACCTAATAATTTTATAGCTAAATTCAAAAAATGATTTCAAGTGCAGGCTCTTCGTTTCAATGTTCAAACTCATTTGAAAATTTTTTTGTTTCGCTCCTAACTTTTAACCGTTAGATTTTCAAGTAGTACCGTAAAAACAAAAAATGCTCCAAATTTTGTGCTCTATCACATGGCATCATTTGTAGACTAATTCTTTAATGCATTTTATAACCTTTTTAGACATTGCTCTCACATCCGTTTCTAATCGCCATTACGAATGACCAAACAGAGCCCCTGTTGCTCTCAATATTCTGGCAAAGACTTCTCAACGACCAACAGATAGTTTAGTTTCTCTTTTTAACTTACCAATAAACCCCCAAACTTTAGGACTACAGCATGAATCAGGAAGCAGAAGAGATGACTGCGGTCAAATGGGGCATCTTAAAACAAACGATAAAATATTTCATGAAGGCCCAAATTCCAAATGCTCGAAGCTTGAATGACTCTGAGGTGCTTCATGTTCAGTGTATGCTCTTTTTACCTCGGTAAATATTTTCTACTTGTTGAATCCAATGATATAAATTTAGTGCATTGCATGAAAATCCAGCTGTTATTGAAGAACAGCTTTTTGGAAATGTTGATAATCTAGAATTGGGGGTGTTGGGGCTGAGAAATCGTTTGCTTAGTGAATTTGTCAATGATGATGTTGCTGTACAGAAACAAGAGTTTATGCGAGTAAGGATTTAGAATTCTTTTCGTGGTGAGATGTCTGGGTATAGACTCGAACGAAACGAAAGGTTTGAAACGAATGAACGACAAGAATGAAAAGAATACATGGTTGATTGACATTTCGAAAAGTTACGAAAAAATCGATTTAAAAAAAAATTCAATATGCAAACAAATTTCGACTGCGGCGGGAGTCGAACCTGGGTCCCAAAAACGTTTTTCATCTACATTCCCAATTGAGCCATCCACGCAAGTTAATTGAGAAACAAAATTTTAGTGGAAAACGATTTTCCGGACACAGTCTCTGTAAGGAGTGGATTCTGAAAAGTGATTTTTTGACTCCCCTATCCCCCCCCCCACAGGGTCCGCAGCTCCACGGATGTGGTGTTTCAGAATTTATTTCTCTCCGTGATCATTTTTCTCTCCGTGATTTCCAATAAAATCCTATCGATTTTATTGAAAACAAAAAACTCCCTGACCTGATGATCCTTACAGAGACCATGTCTTAACCTGCTGTTCTGGCAATCGTTTCAATACACAAGACCGCCTCGAAAAAACCCCGTGACGGTAACGAAAGGCCTAGTGCCTAGAATAAGACTCGTTTGAATTAATAGTACATAAAATATCGGATTTAGAATAAATGCATTTCGATAATTGATTGTCACACTTCGCTCGAGCATTCAGTCTGGCACTGGCTATTCAAAGCAACCGAAATGGTCATAGATGTTGGCCACAAATTGTGCCCCGCACCAATATACAATGAGAAAAAGGGCATCAAGGCTAAAAGACCATCGACTTCAGCTACACACTCTGAAGTGTGTACAATGTTGAATCTGTTCAACCGGAGGATTCTCACTCTTGTGGGCGTTCAACAAGCGACAGCTTGGTTCCAAGCATTGTCCGCACAAGAATCGAGTCCACGTGTGCTATTGCTCCGATTCTGCGATGAAAATCTTGGAAGCATCTCTTTCGTGGCTTCAAATCCAGAAAGGTAAAAGGGGACATCTTTAACACAGGAATACTCAAACCAATGAATATATAGCTTTTTTCGCAGGCAAAATCAAATCGACTCAGGTGGGAGTCGAACCCGAGACCCTTAGACTCTAATCTTGGAGCACTACCACTGAGCCAAGTTCACGATAAAATCGTGATTTTTAATTTTGCTTATAATTTAAAATGAATTTTTTTAACAAACTTTTTTTCAAAAAATTTTTTGATTGTTGTTCAGAATAGCTTAAAATAACTGAATATACTGGAAATTTGAAGGAGTATTTCTGTGTTAAATTACGTTTGCATGGGGGAAGGGGTCTCAACAAAAATTTAGGGGGTAATACTTTTTTTCTTTTTTAGTTCGGGATTACCTTTCAATGGATCTCTATCGAGTGAAAAGATTCGTGATCTTAAACAAGGCTTACCCGAGGCTCTTATGGATGAGACTTTTCCCAAACAATACGATAAACTTTTGCAACTTGACAAGGAAAATAATTCTATTCCAGTATTTCATATTGTAAAGTAAGTTTCTGATATGATTATACCAGGGTGTATCGAAAAAAGCCGGAATTTTGACGATTTTTTCACGTTTTTTTCGATCGAAAATTTTTTTCAAAACTCCTAAAAATGACCTATATAGGGGTAATTTTATATGGGGAAATCGATTGCGCACATTCCCAAAGCTTGAAAATGCTTCCTGATTCAGGAAAGTAAGTGTGAAAATGTGTATTTTTAGCTTTTATATACACACTTACTTTCCTGAATCAGGGTCAAGAAAGCATTTTCAGGCTTCGGGAATACGCGCAATCGATTCCCCGCATAAAATTACCCCCATAAATATGATTTTGAGGAAGAAATTTAAAAATTTCTCGATTTTCGCTTCAATACACACATCTATTTCCCTGAATCAGAGTCAAGAAAGCATTTTCAAGCTTCGAAAATGTGCGCAATCGATTTCCCGCATAAAATTACTCCCTATACGAGTCATTTTTAGGATTTTTGAAAAAAAATTTTCACGTCGAAAAATATGCCCAAGTTTTTTATACACCCTGTACTTTTTAGAAAAAATCACATCTTCTCACAATATCAAACTTTACGCCTGAGAAATGAAGCTAAAAACATAGAAAATCCGTTCGGTATACGAATTGATCCACTAACTGGTGAGCGCTTCGACCGTTTCGAAGAACCACCAACCGGAGCTTCTTCGGTGGATACAGTGCTCTTGGGGAGCCAACCAGCAGTCATTCCAATGGACTTAACAAACAACCCTGGAGAAACATCCAGTCTCCCGAATCAAGACGAGCTTGTTCTCAGTGGACAAATCCCAAATTCATTTATGAATCTACCAATTCCTTCAAATAATCTAGATGCAGCATTTATGCAAAATTTGGTCACAATGTTTCAAAATCAAACTGACGGGTTACTTCTGGCCAATAATATGCCAATGTTGCAGGACAATGTTCAGGCGTCAAAAACACTAAATGATATGATTATGTTGGGCATATTGTAAGATTATAATTTAGTAGATTATATACTACCGGTCATAGCGATAAAGCCACTCTAATTTTTGAGAGTTCCGGGGGTCTAGAACACTCAAAAACAGTCGGGAACCTTATAAACGATAGATCGTGGTTGAAAACTATATTTTCGAGGAAAAAAGTTGGGTCTAAAAAATATACATTTTGCCGGAAACTCGCAAAAAACCCACTTTTTAGATTGGACATACAGGGTGGTGTAAGAGTCTTAAAATATTATTTCATTTAATTCAAAACACCTTTCGTTTATTCGGTCCTTACCAGGGGCAGAAATCGCTTAATAAGGTTCTTAAGTGCTCTAGACCCCGGAACTCCCAAAAATTAGGGTGGCTCTATCGTTATGACCGACAGTGTAATTTTAATTTCGTTCAAATGTTTTAGATCCAATCATTTGACAGAAAATACGAGTTTGGATCCTGTAAATGAAAAGTCTAACAACAGAGGGAAGAGTAAACGTAATAGACGCTAATACCCTTTGATAATGTTTAATACCTTTTGTTTATTTATTAACCAACATGGGCGCTTATTTACAATACCCCTCCCCCTCGAGAAGATCGAAAAAATGGGCAAAAATTGCCTTTTATGCAATTTTCGACCATTCTTTGTCTTTTTTCTTCCATTTTTTGAGCGTGTTTGAGCATCTTACAGGTAGAGGCTGCATTGTTCAACCTTTTTTAAACTTTACTTGCTCCTTGTCTTTCCCAAATTTTACGAGAAAATATATTTTCTTGCTTTTCTCCTATTCTTGGGGGTGTAAATAAGTGCCTCTACGTCTGACATACTTTCAAATAAATATCAAATTTTTATACAAATACAACAAAACAAACAAGGAAATTCGAAATGACAACTATGTTATTGCTTTCATCGATTTTTGATATCGGTCAATTTAAATCCGATTGAGCTGAGTGGTAGCTCAATGAATTCTTGAGATCAAGGCGAACAACTATGTAAAACATCACTTTTGTGAAAAAATTACCATGATGAAGACTGTCTTTAAAGGGTTCAAATGGTAATTTTTGTCAAAAATCAAGAGTATGTCGCAAAGATTTGCGATTATCTTTTTTTCTAGGTGGAAAAGAGGTTTTGTGGTTTTCCCAAGAATTGTAGCACGTGAGCTCAGCTTTCCAATGACACCAAAACTATATCTCCAACATTTAGGGTTTTTTAGATATGCCCATTTTACTACTAATAATAATAATGTACGTGCACATGGCACACGAAAAATAATAGACAACATATATAGTTCAGAACAACGAGATTTTATATATCTTAAAGGTTATAACGTTGTACAAAAAATTTTGGACCTGGTGTGCGCCGTCTCGAATTGGTCGTTTTCGTCTCGAACTTGTTTGAAATGGTTTGTATATTGACACGAATTTATTGTACGATGCCGTCGTACGATAAAAAAAAGTACGACAAATTTCGTACGTTGTCATCGTACGAACGTACTAGAGTTTGCCGAACCGAACTGATGATTTTACCCGAACCGATAGTTTTTACGAACCGGTGATGTCCGAACCGATAATTTTTCAATCGGTTCGAATCGATCGATAGATTTTCCGAACCGATTGTTGAAAAATTGAGGAAAAAATATTTAAAAAGTGGGAAATTTTCATAAAAATTAACCAAATTTTAAGAAAAAATCATTCAAAAAGGTCGAACTTGCTTTTAAAACACTAAAATTTAAATTTGCAAAAATTTTATGATACAAAAATTACAATCGGTTCGAACCGGCTCATTTTTATCGGTTTGGCGAACTCTAGAATTTACGACAGCTTGTGGCGAATTTCATCGTACTTTTTCGTAATTTTACGATCGTACGATAGCTTGTGGGCCATCGTACTTTGCTTGTGTTCAGTACGATAGAATGTGCCAGCTTGTGCCGACCCTTATTCTAGTCTATAATTCGCATATTACAGAATATAGGTACAGGGGAGGCAAAAGTCCTGGCGTAGGCGGACAAAATTCCTGATCCAGGCGGCAAAAAGTCCTGATCCAAGGGGCAAAAGTCTTGACATTTCAAAAACGTGTTTTCTCGACAATTCTGGACGAATTTACAAGATGTAAGATCAAAAATCAGCAAAATGCTAATTTTCCATTATATTTCTTATAAATTTGAAAAAATTTTCCATCTCAAAAATCAGATTTGACACTGAAAAATCAGCCTTTTGCCAGATTTGATATCTCAAAATCAGTATTTTTCTGAAAATTCAGCAGACTTGGCAGCCCTGGTAAAAGATCCTCGGTATGATATTATCTTAGACCCGGTTCCCAGGTGACTCTTTATCGAGGGTCTACTGTATATAATGTTTATATTTAAGTTTTCCAAATTTTCATTTATCACATAATTTTTCATCGTATTTTTTTTATTAATTTTAAAATCTTTATTATAGAAATCAAACATGTCGGATACAGTTGAGCGAACTTTTATTGCTATTAAACCTGATGGTGTTCAACGTGGTTTAGTCGCTAAAATCATTGCAGTTTTTGAGCAACGAGGGTATAAATTGGTTGCTATAAAGATGGTTTGCCCGTCACGGGAGCATTTAGAAGTTCATTACGACGATCTTAGGGTAAGTTGATTAAATTTTCATGATTTCGTTTTTTGGTGAAAAATTTTCAAAAATCATCTATAAAGAGTATTTTTATGCTATTTTTGAAACTTTTTCGTCAAAAAGTACGGTTTTTTCTCCCATCTTGTATAAATTCAGGAAAAATTGAGCTAATTCCGAATGGTTTACTATCATATAAATTATTTTTAGGGCAAGCCATTCTTTCAAGGCCTTATTGAATTTATGAAATCTGGCCCGATAGTTGGTAAACTTTATTGATTAGGCATTATTTTGATTATTTTTTTAAGCAATGGTTTGGGAAGGTTTAGACGTCGTTCGTCAGGGTCGAAAATTACTTGGTGCAACGAATCCACTTGAAAGCGAGCCGGGAACTATTCGTGGAAATTTCGCTATTGATACTGGTCGAAATGTATGCCATGGCTCAGATAGCGTGAAGTCTGCTAAGCGTGAGATTGCTCATTGGCAAGTTTTTTTTAGCAACAACAAAAAACAAAATTATTTGAAAATATTGGTTATTGTTGAGAATCCTCTAACTTAAATTTTATAGCGTCAGCTATCCAGTGGCGTAGTCAGAACTGTCTAAACGGTGGGGGTGATTTGGGAACTGTCATACAGCAGTGTAGCCAGACTCCAAAAATGGGGGAGGAACCTTTTCAAAAATTTTTTACCTTGGTCTCCCTTATGTTTTTTCAAAAATTTAAAATTTGGATAAAAGCATAAAGGGGACCAAGGCAGTTTTTTCGAGTTTTTAAAAAATTTCAAAAATCAATTTAATCCCCTGTTTTTCGTTGGCTCGAAAAATTGAATATGCTCATAAAATGTTTTTTCTGTTGATTTATGTTAAAAAGTGATTTTAGGTTCAACAATGATGAGCTCTGCGATTATACATTGGAATTGAAGAAGAGCATCTACGAATGATTCTAAGAACTTTAATTAATTAATAGTTTTATGTTATTTTTGTTTTTAAAGTAAAATAAAAGAAAATATTAGCCATATTTTTACCTAGAATGTTTTATTCGTTTATTTATTTATATATTTGGTACTACTTCGAATTAACGACCGCAAATGACAGGGTTCTGAAGTCGGAATTTTTTTCAAAATTCAAGCATTTTAGGGGTATTTTTATGCGAGAAATTGATTGCGCGCATTTCCGAAGCGTGAAAACGAATATTGAGCCTTTTATACCTCATAAGCATGTGATTTTTATGATTTTTTTCAATTTTTATGACGCGCATCGACAAAGTGTGAAAGCTGTTTTTGTCTTATTGTAGTATAAAGGGCTCATTTTCACGAAAAGTATTTGTTTTTACGCTTTGGGAATGCGCGCAATCGATTTATCGCATAAAATTATCCCTAAAATGCTTATTTTGAAAAAAATTTCCGATTTCAGAACCTTGTCATTTGCGGTCATTAATCAGAAGTAGTGTCATATATTTTTTGCGAGTTTAGGCTTGGGACTATTTTTTGAACTTATCAATGTGGGATGAAAACGACAAGAGTAGTTGTCCTCCAGAACTTTCTTCACCAAATTTGTCTAATCTACAGGGTTCTTCAAAAGCCAATAATTTTTTAAAAGCAATTCGAAGCAAGATTAATGTTCTTCAGCGCAATAATGCGCCATCGGCTGAATCGAATAAAGGTTAATTTCTTTAAAATAGTTAAAAATTTGATACTAGCTCATGACTGAATTATTTTTTATAGGTGTAGATGAATTAGGACTTCCAATTGTACAGAAAAGCCCATATAAAGGTGAATCTGCAAAAAATTCTTCAATGTTTACTTTTATTACCCCAAGAAAACGACTTCGCAGTCAATTGGATGAAATTCCTATGCCGGTGTATGAACCAGAACCTGAAGCAAGATCTGTTAGCACACCTTGCCATCACCATGGTGGTGTTTTGGTTGTATTTCCTTCACCAACTCGTCCAATTAAGCAGACTACTTCGCAGAGTATTGCTACGTTTGGTGATGCCGATTCGGTTGCTTACCAGAGTCCAAATGTCTCTTCTTCTTTACATTCAAATCTATTGATTAACAATAATATTTATGGTAATAAAAGTAAGTTATTACCAGATTGAGGAGCCGGAAATTGCGGCACTATTACTTTTTTCCCCTTTTTGGTTTTTCCCTCTTACTTTTTTGTCCTTAAATTTTTCCCTATCTTTTTTTCCTATTACTTTTTTATTTTGAAATCACCGGATTTTTTTAGCAAACAATTATTGAAAAAAATTTATTTTCGATTTTTTTGCGAATTTTCTGAAGCAATTAAAAAAACTTTTCGATTGAGCTTATCTGGCGATGAAAACAGATTTAAACTCGATTTTAGGCGAATCTTTGAAATGTGAGAGCAATAAAAAACACAATCTGTATATGCTCAATTTTTAGTTCCAAGAATGACGGAAACTGCTAAACAACCAGATTCGTTACTCAAAGATCAGCATTTAAACAATGATACTCAAGCGGCTAATTATTTTTTTCTACAAAATGAATCTACCAATTGTACAAAACGCCGCTCGAAATTTTCATCTTCAAGTCGAAATCCTATTCAAGTAAACTTTATTTCTAATTCTGGGATAAATCTCATGTTTAGCTTTCTACTAGTCCTGAATCGGAATTTTCATTTTCGCTCAATAATACTTTTACAGCTCTATCCTTAAACTGTAAGTTTAAAAAAAATAGAAATTGGTATATAAGATAAGAAGATAGTAGACCACGCGAGGAGATTGAACATAACTTATTTATTACTTACAAGGTGGAATGTGAGGCGCGATATGTTTTGTCCAGTTTGAATACGATAGCGCACAAAATTTTTGAAAAAAGGGGCTTTGCGGTGTCTAGAGGCGATTTTTTGCAAAGAATATATCGTTTTACAGGGTGATGCAAAAAACCGCAATTTTGAAATTTTTGAGGGCCATTTTGTCGAAAATTTTTTTTCTATTATTAAAAAAGCGTAGGGAAAAACGTGCCAAAAGTAACGCCAATCGATTCCTCGTACCCGAAAACGGTATATATATAGGAATTAGGCGTTTCTACGTGATAAAATAGCGATTTTTCTGAGATTTGGGGTTAAAAACCCCATTTTTTGCCATTTTAAGGGGCTTTTATGGGTCTTAAAGTCATTTTTTCGAGATTAAGTTAAGATTTTATATTTAAAACGTTTTTATCATTTATGCTTTTTTTAGCTCCTGCACAATTAGATGGTTCATCGAATCGTCAAGATTGTTTCTTCAAGTGCTTAGCATCGCCGTTTTCATTTCGTGCCCGAAATCAGACTAGTAATACAACATTGGATGCATGTTCTATGGATGTAAATAAAACTGCATTGTTAATTCGAGAGGTAAGTGAGATGAAATTTCTAAGCTTTACTTACTTACGTCTTCAAAGTCACAAACAACTTTTTTTTAATTCCATTTTTTTGGCTGAGTATGCGATTAGATTTTTTCCTCGTCCACGTGCTTTGCGCACAGCGATTTGTGCTACACAGTGTG